>JALNIF010002589.1:0-10899 GCA_026284005.1 Thecaphora frezii | reverse complement strand
TTGAGAGGGCGTACTGTAGCAGGCATGAGGGGTTTAGTTGCACGCCCGGCCAGGCTGTCTGCAACCGCTATCAGGCCAATATTTTGGTTAGTCATTCAGGGTGGAAGAGTTTAGTTAGCCTCTTGATGAAGCGGCCCCAGCCCATGTTGCAGCAACAAGGTTCTACCACTCACATCGGCCGCACGTTGAGCGTTGGACGATCCGCTCAAATTGCGTGCACTACGCATTGTTCATATGTTTATATTTTTGGGGAGCGTTACCGCTTCGATTGGTGGGCGAGGAGATCACCGTTTGCAGGGATCGTTTGTCGTGTGCTAAACGCTATGAGGGAGGTGGTGAGGTGGTTCTATTTCCTCTGGAGCGAGCCGACGAAGGGGTCGCCAGGTTGCAGCTGGGCCTCGGCAGGGTCTTGCCCCCTTTTCCCGCGCGTCCCCTTTCCAAACGGTTTGGCGAGCTTAAACCCACGTTAGTGCACCTTCTCTCATGCCTCCTCCACCCTGCAGCAGCGGGAAGTGTGGATTAATGAAGCTGCCTTTTTAGTTACGTTTCTTTTGTTTTAGTTAGCTATTTTTTGTACTTTCTGCTGCTCATCTGACAAAGAGACCAACCAACACACATTCGGGCGTGGCAAGTGAAGGCTGGCGCTTTGGCCGGCTTTGCCTCCAGTCAAGTCGCCTCGAAGCGGTGGCGATGTGGTATGGAAGGTGTGTAGGCGGATACGCTTGCATGGCGATGGCTTCCTAGCAGGGCATCGGCGGCTTCCGATACATGGCTACGCCGCTTGGTGAGGAGTGTCTCGGTGTGCCCGTCCTCGGACGCTTGCGATGGTTGTGAGTGTGACGATGTGATGTGTTGCTTGGCGTGCCATGGTGGTCGCGACGGGATGAGGCGCACACCCAGACATCGGCCAAGGCCGGTCGAGCGCGGGGCGGCACCGTGAATCAGCAGGCCTCTCTGGCAATTCTTGCTTGGCCTGCAACGATTGGGGCACCCGCATCAACCCGCCTGCTCCCTCTTCCCTTCCTCTTCACTACTTGACTCCAGCTCCCCCTCTCTCGCTCCGTCGGTGTCCAGCTTACTTATAGCCGGCATTGCTCCCTCTGCATCAGTTGCGACGGGACCAGAATCGTCGCGACGCTGGCTGCCTTCGTCCCGCTTGCTGCTTCTTCAACATCCTCGGTGCCTGCGGCTCTTCCATCGGCTTTTCCCTCTCGGCCTCCTTCATCACCCTTATCCTCCTCCCTCCTCCACCATTCGCCCTGCAAAACACCCCGAGGAACTACCCAAGTTCCCACAGAAGTTTCTTCCCTTGCCTCGAGCGCGTCCGCTTCCCTCAGGCGCGTCCTTTGGACCGATATCCTGCGCATTCCATTGAGTGCTTGCGATCCCGTCGGCCCAGCTGCACATTCACAATTGTCCGAGTCGGTCCGGCCACATCCATCCGCAAGAATTCCCGGTCAGCAACGGCGAGGTCATCACCATTCCGCACGAGCGGCCGCGCTGGCCTTGTCACAGTCTTCCTTCCCGGCCGCTCTCTCTTCCTCCCTCTCGCTCAATCCTCATCTTCTCTGAACCCTCGCCAGCAAATACAACGAGCGACAAAGATACCCGTGATCCATTTCAGTCCCTTCCTCTACACTCTCTTGACCTCGCTCGCTTCGCCGTCCCAAAGCTAAGAAGGGCGTCCATTACGAACGCTTTTGGCTGCACCGCGCTCTTCCGCCAGGGACGCATTTGGCAGATTCACAGCCGAGCGGACCGTGGCCCATGTCTCCGGCCAGCGTCACCATCACCCAGCTCGAACCCGTCGTCTACCTACGCGGCCAGTCGGCATCCGGCGAAGATGCTCGCGGTCGAAGGCGGCCCGTCAACGTCGACGCTCCGCCTTCCCAGCTGCGAGGTCTGATCACCGTCTACCTACCCAAGCCTTGCAAGGTCCGCGAGATAACTGTCAGCCTAACGGGCACGGCAAGGACGGACTGGCCCGAAGGCATCGGGCCCAACCGCCTCGAGCTCGTGGAGGAGGCCACCATATTTCGACACATCGTCACGCTCTTCGATGCCAAGGTAGAAGGGTCCCTTCCCGGAAGGAGGAGGAGCAACTCGGTCGGGCCCGGAATCGGGCTCATGGACGAGGTCGACTGGGAGCTCGCCGCGACCGCCGCTTCCGGCCGATCGCGCGCTTCTGGTCCGCCTCCCGCCATCCCCCGGGAGGAGGAGCGGAACGGCAGCAATCTGGCCCGTCAGCTCGCGGAGGCGGCGGCAAAGGCGGGCACCGCTATCATCCCTCCGACGCTCCGTCCCGATCTCAGCCTGGTCAAGCCCAAGCATGCGCCGGCCAAAGCAGTGCGTCCGGCCTTGAATCGCACCGGGTCTGGAACCACCTCGTGGAACAAGGAGGGTACCGCAGCGGGCTCGGCGGCTGCTCCCGGCCGTTCACAGCTGAGCGGAGCGGAAGGCTCGCAGGGGCCCGTCTCGCCAGGGCGCGATCGCGGCGAAGGCCTCGGGCAACTCCTCGAACGGCATGCCGGCATCGCTGGCTCGAGCCGCGAACGAGAAGCAACCCTGTCCCTCCCCGTGGCCGATGGCCCCTCGTTCCACGGCCACGGCGGCTCCAACCAAGCCCCAAATCCTGCGCAGCGCTGGAGCTACTACCTAGACCCCAGCAGTCAGGATCGGCCGCCCGGCTACATGCCTAGATCGGCGCCGTTGTACGGCTACGACGGCTGGCCTTCGACCACGATCCTCGACCCGCCCGGCGACGACTTGCCATCGACCTCGGCCGGCTTCCCCTCTCGCGCCTCGGAGATGCGGGCCGCCGATCCGGAGAGCGAGGCTCCGCAGAGCGCTGGTCAGCCCCCTTCCAACGGCTCGACTGCTCCGCCATCTCCGACCTTGTCGCGCTCGCCCGCAACTACACCTTCCAAGAGCATACTGAACCTTCAACCTCAGCAGCTAGCGCGTGCCAAGGACCAGACCGTACGCTTCGATAGATCTCCGGCCGCGCCTGCCGCTCTGCCTGCCTCCGCCAGAGCTGCCTCGCCTCCGGCACCCGGTCCGCAGACGCCCGTTCCGCAGGCAAGCGTCGGTTTGGCAAGGAGCACGCCCGCGTCGCGTCGCAGCTCAGTCGACGTTGGGGACCGCGAAAAGACTTCAAACAAGCCGAAGCAGAGCAGCAAGACCCTGTCCGATTATTCCAAGGGTAAAAAGTCGGGCCTCAAGGGCCTCATCGGTGGTCTGCTAAAGGAGCACGATACCAAAGCCGAGGAGGACCCTGGCGCTGCATCCGAGTCGAAAGAGTTCAAGAAGGGCACCTACACCTTTCCGATCTGCATCTCGCTGCCCGCAAACCTTCCGCCGACGCTGCACGCCGACTTTGGCTTCAACAAGTACGTGCTCAAGGCCGCCGTCAACCGGGCCGGCGCCTTGACGCCCAACCTGGCCGCCGAGAAGGAGGTCAAGCTGATCCTCGCGCCTGACGAAGATGCGCTCGACGAGACGGATTCGATCGTGGTCGAACGCAGTTGGGAGGACGTGCTTTCGTACATGGTCGTCCTTAGCGGCAAGAGCTTCCCGTTCGGCCGCAGGATCCCCCTGTGGATGAAGTTTGTGCCGCAGGGCAAGGTGCGGATCCACCGGATCACTGCGACGCTTGAGGAGCGGACCGACTACTTTGCCAAAGGTCGGAGGGTGGCCAGGCACGAGGTGCCGCGCAAGTGGACGCTGCTCAAAGTCGCCAACGAAGGCACCGACGAGCCGTTGCTACCGATCACGTCGGATTCGCCCGAGGCGCTTGAGCGGAGCCCGCTCGCCAGCCTTGCCCAAGCGGCGGCCGGCGACGATCCGGACTCGGACGCGCTCCCCTCCATCATGGATCCACACGGCCCTTGGGAGCTGGCAGCGGAGCTGGATCTGCCGAACCACGCCAACACCCGCATCAATCTCAGCACCAATCACGCCAAGTCCAACATCGCCGTACATCACCTCGTCCGCATCTCAATCCGCGTTGAGAAGCCGGACGGCTTCGCCGAGGGCGCCGCCAAGGACGCCCAGAAGCACAAGCTGTACGACATCATCATCGAGGCTCCGATCACGCTGACCTCGCTGCACACGGCCGACGAGTGGATGAACCTGCCCAACTACTGGAGCCTGACGCCGGACGAGGTCGACCCGACGGACCCCCCTTCCGCTGCGGTGCCGGCGGACGACGCGAGCCGCCGTCCGCTCCTGAGCCCGCCAGGCGTGCCTCGTGCCATCCCTCGCCCTGTGATGCCGAATCTGGTGGTGAGCGGGCGCCTCGGGCCCAGCTTGGGCATCTCGGGCCCCTCGTCGCCTTCGACGCCCCGTTCGCCGCCGGGCAGGGAGCGCGAGTCGGCCGTGGAGGCGTCGACGCCGCTCCGCCTGTCTCAGCGGTGGCTGGCGCTGAGTTCGAGCGCCGGCAATCAAGGGCCTGGAGCGGGGCCGCCGGGTCCGGACCGTGAAAACGAGGCACCGACAATGGCAACGATTGGGCGGCGGGGCGGCATAGGCGAACGTACATCTCTATCCGCGCGATCGCGCGATCGCGAACCGCCGCCTCCGGCCTACGAGCCCAACGCGAGGCAGGGAGAACGCGTGGTTGCCTCGAGCCGGCTTGCGGCGAGCCCGACTGAGGCGCAGCAGGCATCGGCGGAGGGCAGTCATCAGACTCTGGCGGCGGCGCACTAGATGGGACGGTGGGGATACGCAGATGGCGGCTTCGGTGTTAGGATAAGACTGAACCGGCTGGTTTGGTTTTGCGAAGAGGAAGGATGCTCCGGTTGGCACCCTGGTCAGTGACAACGGTGGGTATTGGGGAAGGCACCAAGGGGGGCGGAAGATAGGGGTGGTGGTTGTCAGCAGGTTTGGTTTTGTCTTGTTTTGGGAACTTTTTTTTGTTGGATGGTTTGTTTGTCGTCTTGGTTGAAAAGCATCTATGGCTGTTTTGATCTGAGCTGGTTGGCGCAGCCGCGTAGCTATGTGACGGGTTGATGGAGGTTGATTGAATGCAGGGCGAGGGTCGAGGGACGGAGATAGTGGGCGAGTAGGAGACGAGGATCGGGACGGGTGCAGGAAGTGGTTACGGGAATGGGCATCCGAAAGACGGATATAAACGAGGGCTAGTGAGGTGTATCTCCGGACGTGGAAGGCAGACGTTGAACGGGGGAGGAAAATCGGATGAGATTCTATTGTGATTGCGGGAAAGAGAGAGGAGGTTTGAAGGCTTGGTGCTTGGCTTGGCATGGGTTGGCGGTTTGGCTCGACTCGACTGGTTGGGCGGAAGCTACGCGCCGAAGGTGAGATGATAGGCGAGCGCCAAGCGCCCTTTGTCCACACGCACGCTACAGCCACGCACACGCACACGCACACGCACACGCACACGCACACGCACACGCACACGCACACGCACAGCCTCCACCCTCCCTCAGCCACCCTCAGCCACCCTCAGCCACCCTCAGCCACCCTCAGCCACCCTCAGGCCGTGGCTAACCCATACAGACGAGCAACAAGCGGGCGGCACAAGCCAAGCACCAACGTGCCAAACATGCTGACTTGTGTTGCTGCTGCTGGCAGGCTCGACCAGCCGGTGCGCAGCGAGGGTCGGGTAGATGTGGGGAAACACCAATATAAACCCGTGCTCGCCTTTGCCTCACACAATATCCCTCATCTCTCCAACCCTCTTCCTCTTGTCCGTTCCACCACTCGCCAACCACTTACGCCAAATCCGCCTCCTACGTTTCCACGACACGCTACGCCATGACGACGACGCCACTGCAGAACGTGGTGGTTGTAGGTGCGGGTGCCGGAATCCACGCTGCGCTCAAGCTGTCCAAGGCGCTGCCCGCGACGCACCGGCTCGTGCTGATCGAGGCCAACGAGGTGGCCTTCTGGCCTATCGGAGCGTTGCGCGCCGCCGTCGAGCCCGGCTTCGAGGGCGAGGTGGTTGCGCCGCTCGACACTCTCTTCAAGGGTAGCCGCCACGTTGTGCTGCCGGCCACGCGCGTCGTCTCCTTCGACGCCGACGCCGTCATTGTCGACGTCGCGCCGCCCTCTTCAGCCTCGCTCGCCGTCACGCCTGTGGCCGGCGAGGGGAGCGGCTATCGCATCGGGTTTGATCGGTGCATCCTGGCGCTCGGGGCGACGTATGCGTTTCCCTGCCGCGCCGAGGTGCGCGAGCAGGCCAAGATCCTGGCGGCGCTGCGGCGCGCCCAGACCGAGACGGCGGCAGCGCAGCACATCCTCGTCGTCGGCGGCGGACCGGTGGGCGTGGAATTCATCGGCGAGCTGCTCGAACGCCACCCGCAAAAGGCCAAGGCCATCACCCTCGTCTCGCGCGCATCTCGCCTCGTGCACGATAAGCTGCACGCCAAGCTTGCCGCCCAGCTCAAGGCGCGCGGCGTCACAGTGGTACTGGAAGACGAGGTCGAGTGGTCCGACGGCGTCGAGCTACGTACCGGCCCCATCGAACGAGGCTTGACCACCTTCACCACCAAACAGAAGCGCGTCGAAATCCAGGCCGATTACCTGCTCGACGCCACGGGCGGCCGGCCCAATACGGCTGTGGTCGCCGAGGTGGACGCATCCATCCTCGACGAGCGCGGCGCCATCAAGGTCGACGAGACGCTGCGCATCGCCGCCGACGCCTCGGCGAGCGCCGGCTTGGACTGGTCGCGCTACTTGGCCATCGGCGACTGCAACAACTTCCCCTGCAACAAGACCTATTTTGCCGCCGAAGGCCAGGCCAAGACGGCAGTGGAAAATGTCCTCCTCCTCCTCCGCCACCAGCCGGGCAAAACGGACGAGGGAAACCTCAAGCTGCAGCGCGCCTCGGCGCCGCCGGATATGATGGCGGTGCCGCTCGGCAAGAGCGGCGGCGCGACCTACCTGTTTGTCGTCTCGCTCGGGGCGTGGTTCACCCGGTTTGCAAAGGGCAAGACGCTGTTTGTCGACAAGTTCAAAAGCAACTACGTCTAGCTGGCAGTCCTCGGCGTTCGCCAGACTTGTTTTTCTTTTTTTTTTTTTTTTCTCCGCCTCTCGGCTTTTTGCGTTTATGGTTGTCGTCTACCTGGCAGAGCATGTCCGACGGGGAAGGGATGGTTGGACGGTGTTTGGACCCCTCCCACTCTAGCGCCTATATATCATACCACGTTTCTCTATAATTCGTCTCGTCATACCAGTCAATAGATTCCTCTTGTGTTCCAAACGAGCGATACCCCGACGGACGAAGCGGAGCAAGAGTGGAGCGAGCGAGGTCTACAGGGGGTTAGGCACTAGAGCTTGGCCTCCTTTTTAGCCATCTCGACCTTCCTCAGATCAAACTGGAGGCGCGGGAAACGGGCAATGATTCCCCTGCCCTCGTGCTGTTTGTCGGCTGGTGCGATGCGGATGACGATGTTGGCGGCGTCGAGGCTGACGAGCGTGCCTAGCTGGGGCACCCTACCGGAGTCGGTGGGGGTGACGAGTACCTGCTGCCCCGCACCGTCGATCCAACCTGCCCTGACGAGGGGATCGTCGGTGGCCACGCGCTGCTCGACCCTCGCCCCCTGTCTGGCCTGATGCAGGATCGTCTCGGCCGCCTGGTCCGGCTGGAGCTTGGTTTCCTTGTACCCCCGCTGCTTGAGGTAAGCACGAACGCGGTCCAACCACGCCAACACGTTAGGAAACGGCGGCTGGCTCTCCCCCTTGCCGTTACGCGGGTGCTTGTTGGGGAGGAGGGTTTCGGCCGTTCTAAAGCTCTGGAGCCAGTTGAGCGGGAAAAACACGGAAATGTCGACGTAGCTCACCCCTTCGCCCAGCAGGAAACCGTGGGGGTGGTGGGGGTGGAGTTGGGTTTCGAGGAGGTGGAGCTGCGCCAAGAGCTGGGATTGCGAGAGGGGGAGGTTGCGCAAGATCGTGTCGCCGTCGAAAGAAGAGCCGGGGAGGAAGTTTTGACGGTCAGAGACAAAGGCAGGTGTGAAAGCGGCGCGTGGGAGATGGGCGACGGCGAGGCGAAAGAGGTGCGTTTCGGGCCATGTAGCTAGAGCCCACGACCGTGCGGTGAGGGATTCAAGGGCGCGGGGCGGAAGGAGGCAGAAGAAAGGCAAGGAGGGGGAAAGGCAGGCGAACGCAGACGTCAGGAAAGCGGCAGAGAGAGAGAGAGAGAGAGAGAGAGAGAGAGAGAGAGAGAGGAGGCGGAAAGAGCATCTCCTTTCCCTTCGATACGATGGAGAGGGGGAATACTCACCGGCCAACTGGAGCTGAACCACCTCGTTGTCCTTGCTAAACAGCGAGGTGCCGTAGCCCGGTTTCCCGCCGAACGCCGCTTCGAGCGCACGCACGCACAGCGTCGTATCAAAGTAGGCCTGGCCGTCGAGGAACATGACTTTACACGCCACGCACGCAAAAACGCACAAACAACAAGATACGCAACCTGCCATCAGCCTCCCTCTCTTCAAGGATTCGACGCATCCACCCGCCGAAGCGTACCTGGAATCCGTCGGTAGGTGATACCGAGCCGTTGCAGCTCCGGTCGGGGCGGGATAGGAGCCACGTTGACGGCACCGTACTCGACACCGTAGTGGGCCAGTAGGTGGCGCATCTTTTGGTAGAAGGGTGATGCGTCGTACCCGTAGAGGATGACGCGGTGCGGTGAGGGCGAGGGCGAGGGCGAGGGCGAGGGCGAGGGCGTCGTCATGGTTGGCAAGGGCACTTGGGTTTCTATCGTTTCTTGGTCCGTTGCGGCGTGTAGGTGGTGGGTAGGCGGTCGTGCGGGAAGAGATTCGGAGAAGGCGGGGAGGTGTGGTGAGGAAGAAGAAACGAGAGAACAGCTTCGAGCCAAGGCACCAGCGAGACCTGCGAAGGGTCACGAACGCCAACGCCAACGCGGGATCCATGCGTTAGGGGCGAGCGTCCGGCGAATGTCAGCCTCAACCGGCCCAACTGGACCAAGGAGCCGGTACGCCGGCTGCTTTGCTTCAACTCAAGCGGTGCGTGTCGTCATTCGCACTCTCCTCGATAGCCCCGATCCTTGTCCAGCCTCCTCCTGTCGCCTTTTACCGAGATTCCGTCTCCGCTGGGGCGGTAAAAAGCCCAGCCCCAGTCCGCCTCTCGGTGCGGTTTTGGCTTTCTTGTCGGTTGTGTACTGTCTTGCGCCCACGTCTTGGTGGACTGTAACTATGGACTGTAACTATGGACTGCAAGCATGATTCGCAAGCAGTAGCGACACCGACCGTTATGCCTCGCTCGCCTTTTACCTGGCTTCTTGGGCTTGTGCCCAATGCTCCTGTAGGAGCTGCCTGTCACCCACGTACAGATGCAGGTGTAGTTGACTGCCTTGAGGGTTGATGCCTGATGCTGGTTCTTAATCCCGCAAAGTTATAGCCACCGGGCGTTCCACCCTCCTTCAACCGCTGTAACAACGCTACCTCTCAAAGAACGCTCTTCTGTTCTTGAGCTCTTCGACGGTCCCGCCACTCGCCGTGAGACGCTCAAAAGGAGGCCGAAATTGGATCCAGAAAACAGGGGCGGGGGGTTACGAAATGCATGGTTCAAAGGCAAACGGGATACAAGTACAAACGACGTGCAGTTCGAACGAGCGAGATAGGCGCGAGGTCGATAAGGATGGATTGACAAAGGCCAGGTGGTTTTGTCGTACGGCGCCAGGGTAAAAGGGGAGGGAACCGAAGAACGCAGAGGTTCCGAACAGAGGGAATCCTCGTAGAGAAAGAGAGAGAGAGAGAGAGGAAGCAACCCAGTGCCGGCGTCAGTCGTCCTGGATGTTGTGTTGCGCCTTGAGCTGAGCAAGCTCGGCCTCGCGCTTGGCCAGATCCGCCTTGGCTGCCAATCTCGCCGGCATGTGGTAGAGCACTGCGCGTCGGCGCCGTCGAGGGGGTGAGAGAGGAGATGGAGAGAGAGAGAGGGGTTGGCGGCGATAGGAGGGGGTAGGATCAGCGAACGGGCTCACTTGGTGGTTAGGGCGGACAAGACACCGGGCGCGTGCCGGGAGGGTGTACACTCACCGACAATGTATCGCTCCTGGAGGTGGAAACCGTTGAGGTGATCGAGGGCGCGCTTGGCATCGGCGATCTCCTCAAAGACGACGTAGGCGGTGCCACGCGTCTTTGGGCCGTCGCCGAGGCGAATCTGGCGGATGGCGCCGTAGCGCCCAAACAGCTCGTACAGGTCCGAGCCTAGCGCGGATGCCGCCGTCCGGGAGGAGGGGAAACGGACGGCAAGAGCAAGAAAGTGCGGGGGGGGAGAAGGAGCGGGAGAGGGACGATGTTTCGAGCGGTGAGAAAGGGTGTAGGCAAGGGAGAGGAGGTGAGTACGTTGCTCTGGGATGGAAGAGTGGGGAGGGAGGGGAGGGAGGGGAGCTAGGCTTACCTTGTGTGTTGTAGTTGAGGTTCTTGACAAAGAGGATGCGGCTGTGCTGGCGCTGCTGCGATGTGAGCGCGCTCATGGCGAGCGACGAGCGTGGTGAATACGATGGCGGATGGGCGGGCGGTGCGGGTGGCTGCTGAGCGTGGGGTAAGTGGGGTTGGTCCGCCAAAGCAGAGAGGTAAGAGACGGAAAGAGGGAGAGTGTGTGGCAAGAGCAGCTTGGTAGGAAGGCGGGACACGGCGACCAACCGACGCCGCGAGTGGAGGCGTGCGGTGGTTGCGCTCGCTTGTTCGGATCCGCTTTGCGCGACCCGCTGCTGCTGTGTTCGACCCGAGTTCCGAATCCGAAATCCGAAGGGTTGTGCCGTTTCTCTTTTTTTCTCGCGCCCTCTTTTTCTTCTGTTGTGTGGAAAAGTGGAACTGGCAAAAA
Organism: Thecaphora frezii; assembly: GCA_026284005.1. NCBI lineage: Eukaryota > Fungi > Basidiomycota > Ustilaginomycetes > Urocystidales > Glomosporiaceae > Thecaphora > Thecaphora frezii. The sequence continues at coordinate 93 of JALNIF010002589.1, read as the reverse complement.
TAAAATCAAAATCGAAATCAAAACCAAAATCAAAATGAATGCGGGCTAGACAGGGCAACGTTAGAGTTACGATGAGTTTTTTTTTTTTTTTTT
>JALNIF010002577.1:0-17541 GCA_026284005.1 Thecaphora frezii | reverse complement strand
TTTTTTTTGGTTTTTTTTTCCCTCCTTATCCTTTTCCCCCTCCTTTCCCTGCTTCTCTTAGTTGGAATGGGGTACTAACACACACACACACGCACTCTCTCTTCCATCGACGGCGGGACACAGATCCCTCCTAACCTCCCTCTCCCGCACATCCGAAACCGGTGTGCCAATCCCCACGCTCCTCTCGCTCACACACCACCCGGCTTCGTCCAACCTTGCTGAACGCTTCCTCAATCACTCCATCAACCCCACCTCCACCGCCGCCTATATCCGGGGGGCACCAACCCACAGACTGGTGAAAGACCACCTCGATTGCACCTCAAAAGAGTTTCGCGAAAGGTTGATCGTACATTGGAAGCAGCAAGGGGCGAGGGGGTGGGAGGCGCTGGTTAGTAGTTCGGTCAAAAAGGGGAGCAGTAGGGACGAGTGAGATGTTGCCTCGCCCGCCCTCGTTGCTTCCACAGAGAGAGGGGTACGGTGGCCAGAAAAGCAACGGGGAGAAAGACCTAGGAGGAAGAGGGGGAGAGGGAAGGTGCACAGAAACAATCTTGTATTTTATCATCGCTTCTTAACTAACCCCCACCCCGCCCTGAAGCGAACCGGCCTTAGCGCACTAGCCAGCTTGCGATCGTCCGTGGCCGTATCATGTTCAAACGCGCTCATAATCTCCGCATGCGCCAACAAATCCCAACACCCGTCAACATTCAAGTTGCGCCGCTGCTGCGTCCTTCGCATCTCGGCCAGCTGCTGCTGCGTCGCATTCTCCAGTTCCGGCATCGGTCGGATCCCCCCTCGCGCCTGGGCCGGCTGCGCAGCTTTCGGTTTCCCCTTCGACGACGGTGTATTATTTGACGACGACGAGGCGGTCCCCGCGTTGGCTCCAGCGTGGGACGACGACGAGGGCGAGGCCGAGACGCCGCTCAGCGATCCAAACAGCTGGTCCCACCCCGTCATGGTCTTGCCGAACTGGACCTCGCCCGCTTTGTTGATCGGTTTCCGCCCCGACGAGGCGTGGCCCAAAGAGGCAGAGGTCGACGACGAGGCACCACCGCCGCCGGCTTTGGGCGTAAAGTTGGCGGCGTGCGGGTTGAGTTTGGACGGACCCGCCTTGGCGCTGCTACTGCAAACCGCTGATGACGACGAGGCCTTGTCCCTCGCCGAATCGATGCTGGCGCGTAGCTTGTCGGCATTCAACGCCTTGTCGGCCGCCGACGTGGTGGGCGTCGCCTTGCTGCTCGGCGTCAGCCCCTTTTTGACATAGGCGTTGCGCGCCGGCGTAATCGTCCTGGATGCCGGTGCCGCCGATGCCTTTTTCGTCGCCACAGCGGCAGCGGCCTTGGATTTTGCGGTGGTGGCGGAGGTCGCCGCCGCGCCCCGCTTCGACTTGCTCTTGCGACCCGACGCCGCGTATGCATCCTCCTCCTCCTCGTCGTCGTACTCGTCCTGCACGGAAGCGCCGCCGCCGCCGTCGTCGTCCGAAGACGCGCCTACCTCGTCCATTGCCGCATCACTAGCCGCATCCTCCGAGGCCGATGCTCTGCCTTTGCCACGATTGTCATCGTCTTCGTCGTCGCTCAGTGTGAGCCGGGCCTTTTTGCGCTTGCTGGATCCAGAGTGCGATGTGGCGACCCGACTCCGTTTGCCACCCGACTTGCGGCGGGTCGCGCCGGCGATGGGCTTGTCTTCCTCGTCCTCGTCCCCGTCGCTGACTAGGGTCGGGACGGACGGTTTCCTTCTGCTTCCCTCGTCTCGCTCAGCAGCGACCGCCGAAGCCACTCTGGCATCCTCCCTGGCGCTGCTCCCCACCGCCGCCGAGGTCGCGGCGTCCGCGTCGCCTGCTAAGTCCTCGCCCTCGGCGCTTTGGCTGCGGCTCGGCTTATTTCGGCTAATCTTGATCTTGATCGAGGGCTTCGGCTGCGACCTCGGCTCCGGCTCCTCGTTCGCCTCCGGCTTGGCGGCAGTTCTGGGTTTGGCCTTGGTGATCTTGGGCCGGGCGGGTGCGGGGTCCGCAACGTCGTCTTGGCGAAGCTTAGACGAGGGTCTGCGCTCGCGCTGGCTTTTTCTTGCCTCGGGCACCGGTGCCGACGAGAGAGAGGCCTCCGAGGCCGAGGTCGAGGAGCGGGTCGCCGTAGATGGCGCGAGGTATTGGTCAGAGGTGCGCCTAGAGCCGGATCGCCCAGCAGTGTTGGCGGCGGCGATGGCGAGCGAGCCGGGCGACGCGGCGGGCGTCTGGGGCCGGCCGGGGGTAGGTGGTGGCGCATCGGACAGGTCGGACAACTCCGAGCCGCTGGTTAGCGCCATTGCGAAGGCGAGGCGGCTACTGGAATGCGCTCGGGGTTCCGGCGCGATGCAAGCAGAGCGGTAGTGACGGTGGTGGTAGTGGTGGTGGTAGTGGTGGTGGTGGTGGTAGTGGTGGTGGTGGTGAAGAGGCGAGGGCAGAGGGTCGTGGTAGCGGCGGGGATGGGCCCACTCTGGCCAAAGTCTGCGCCGCGGCAAAAATGTCGGCAGCGGCGTGCATGCAAAAGAATAAGAATCAAAAGTGCGCTCAAGAATCAAAAGTGCGCTCAAGAATCAAAAGTGCGCTCAAGAATCAAAAGTGCTAAGTTGTCACTCGACTGCACCCTTCCCTGTGCCGCCCATACGAGTGGAGGGCCACAACCTGGCGAACCATACCACGCTTACTCGCAAGCCGCCCTTAAGCCCAACTCCAACTCCAACTTCCAACTCACCCGCGCCCTTAGCCTTACCACAGCCCATCGCAATCCGCACCCAATACCCGTGCGCGTGCCGCCACCCCACGGCCAAAACCCCTTTACCATCTTCCCCCCGTGCGATTTGCCGTCAACCAACGCTACGCCACGCCCATCTTGGCTCCCGCAACCTCTACTCTTTCGATAAAACCACCATCGAATTGGAAAAAAAAAGAGGAAAAACGAGAAGAAATGGGTGGCGTCCTTGAGAAATAGGCAAACCGACCAAACAGCACGAAAAAGGGGAAGCTGAGATGGGCTACAGTATAACAAACGACGGCGACGGCGGGTAGAGAAGGATAGCTTGAGACGCTCTCGCGAAAGAGGGAGAGGGGAGAAGAGGAAAAGGCGGGGAGGAGGAGTACGTGGACCACAAGATTCTGTCGACGTGGCGCTCGTCAAAAGCAACGGGAGACGGTAGCTCGAACCGCACCATGTGCCCCAGCCCAAAGCAATGGCACTAGACACGGTTCAGAGCCTAGCAAGCAGGCAAGCGGCTCATTTCGTTTCATAACGGAACAAATCGTATCGTTTCGTATCGAGTCGGCGCCATCGCCAACACGAGCTATGCCCAGCGGGGAACGTTCGCCGTCGGTGACCGCCGAGCATACGACCGCGCGCAACGGGTACGGTTCGATCGCGGTGCTGCCGCTATCACTGTGATCGCCTGCTTAGTGCGTCTCGGCGGTGCTCGGGGGAGCAGCGGCGGCCTGGTTGACCGTGTGTCGGCTGGTCTGGAACGCGGGCCTGAGCACCTTGGTGTAGACCGTCTTGGCGCCCTGCGTCTGGGGCAGCATAAGCCAGATAATGGCCAGCGTCTTGATCGTGTACCACCAGGGGACGTAGTAGAGGATCACACTGGAGAAGCTCTCGAGGAACGTGAAGAAGCCAAACACGACCCAGTAAGTGAGCCACTGGACGTCATCCTGCGGCTGGGGCGTCTCGAGCGCCTTGAGCGAGAAGTAGGCGGGGAGGAAGAAGCCGACAACATTGGTCAGGAAACCGGCAAAGCTGCAACAATCAGGGTCAAGGTGGGTGGGGATTCCAGGAAGAATCTAGGGTCAGCTCTTGTCAAAGAAAGCACACTCGTCATGACGTCGTCCCTTCGAGACACTCACATGTTGAAGAAGACGAGCTGATCGCCGGAGATATATGAAAGCAAGGTATCGAGATCAATAAAAAGGAAGAGAAACCGTTGCAGACGGATGAGGGGAGAGGGTCGCAGGTCAGCCAATCGTGCCCCATCTCAGCCACTTCCTCCAGGAGTCAGCCGATCTTTTTTGACATTTCGCTGCTCGGGCCCTCCCCTGCCCGTTGAGAAAAGGATCGCCAAGCGAGGCCAGCGAAATGTCCCTCAACGAAATGGAGGCCGGGTGCATCGCTGATCTTTCAACTACTACAACGCCAGATTCCACTCACCAGAGTGAAGAGGCCAAAGGCTCCGAGCGCGGCGTAGGCCTTGGGGACGGGAACAGTCTGCTCGAGCTTGTTAAAGATCGGGTACTTGGAGAGCTGATGAATCCGAGGAAGAGAGACATTAAGCCACGGCGAGAGAGAGCGAAAGGGAAAAGCGCAGCTGTCAGATATCGATTTGCTCGTTGATACAGGGCGGTTGGTCCATTTCTTTCTTTTATGTTTGCGTCTGGGACGCTGCAAAATGCTCACCTCCTTGTCGATCTGTTGCAACAAAGCGTGCGGAGACGGTTCGAGAGGCCAGATGAACGAATGTGCATCGGATGGATGGTAGGCAGGACGGAGCATCAAGTAGCAGTCGGAGAACCGCGCGCGTCAGTGTCTCTCATCACAGGCATCGTCACATCGTTATCGCAGCGGCCTTTGGTTCGGTGGCGAGCTTTAGAGCGCCGGAATGTTTCGTCAAGATGGGACTGACCTGGGCGACGAAGTATTCGGCCTTCTGCTGGAACTGCTGGGCTTGGGCGGCCATTTTGGAATGCGGATCTTTTCGTGAAAGGGGTTGGGTTAGCGGGAGCGAGGTGCGTTCGTATGAAGTAGATATCCGTTGACTAGGAGCGGCAGCAGAGGTAGTAGAGGCGATGGAGGCGGTGGGGGTGGTGGTGGTGGTGGTGGTGGTGATGAGCAGAAGGATGGGGACGAGCGTGGACAAGTGGGCCGTTGCGAGGTGCCGCGGGCGAGGCGCGGTCGAGGAAATTCGAGCGATGACGATTGGTCGCGGGCGGACGAGCCAGAAAACCAACCAACCAACCAACCAACCAACCAACCAACCAACCTACCAACCAACCAACCTGTGCGCTGCCCTTGGCTTTTCCACTTTTGGCCAACACAGGCCCGCGCTCGCTCGCTCCATCGACGGTTGTCGAGCCCAAGTCGGGCGTTGGGTCTCTAGCGCGGCCCTTGTTGCCGCTGTTCTGGCGTGCTTGTAATTTCGAGTGTCAAGGTGCAGCGCGCGCTCTATCTCTGGCCTCGCCCGCACCTCCGCCGTTACCGCGCGCGCCTTGGGCTCCATTTCCACTCGACTCGACGCGGTGTTGCTCATACATAGCAGCCAGCCAACTAGCGTGCAGTCACAAGTCACCACCCATGCGTCTTTGTGCGTCGAGCTGCCGCGTTGCCTCTTGCCTCTATCTGCTTCGACCGGCAAGACCACACGAGCGCGCAGCCACGCCTGGGCCTCTTTGCAAACCACACGAGCATCCTCGGAAAAAAAAATTAAGAAACCAATAACAATCAGAAGGAAAACGGGGGACTGCGTTGGCTTTCGTCACCGTCGGTCACGTTAGTTTGCCTCTGACCCTCGTTTTCCTTAGCCGTGGCTTTGCCGTTCTTGCGTGCGCCTAGATAGCCACATCAGTTGCGCATACAAAGTTTACCTGCGCTTGCAAGACTCCCAGTAACCTGCAGGCAGGTAGTAGTCTAGCATCAAGGGCGACCAACAAAACAGCCAGGACGGCAGGGCAAACAGACTAAGGGGTTGTGTAGTTAGCCTCGTCGCAAATCGTGAGCGATAGCGCACGAGCGAGGACAGCCAGCCAGCGGCACGGCAAAGCGAGGCACAGGGTTGACATTTCCCGTGGGCCATGGCTCCGCTTTCAAAGCGCTATCCGTGGCTACGAGGATGCAGAGAAAACGTCTCTGCGTTCGGCTGCGTCGCCCCCTACCGATAAGGCCTCGCTCCCAAGCTTGCTGCTGAAAGGCAGGGCCCACGCCATCCCCGAACCATCGGTGCCCGAAGGGGGCCGACTGCCAGCGGCTGGCCTCAGCGCTGCAACCAAAGCCAAACGCCCCTGCTGGATACGCACCCTTCCCACTTTCTTGATAAAAAAACGTCTGTCCCAGTTCGGTGGTGGCCGTCGACCCTCGTCCGTCCAGCCGATGATCATCCACTGCTTCCCAAGGTGCGGATTGTGCGGGCATGTTGTTACGCTTCCACAAGGCTGGCGCGTGCGAGGATCGCGGCGGGTGGGTCGCTCTGCGCTCTGGTCAGCGATGCGCGGCTTCGTCATGCTCGGCGGGTGCACGCACAAACCCATCGAAACCCGCGACTCCACCTGACCGCCGAGCTTACTGCCAAGGCACTGTTATTCCGCCACCGTATCGATGCAGAAGTTGATCGCAACGGGCCGGCTCGGCTTGTCCCGCCTTTATCTGAGGAAATCACTCGGACGCGACGCCGATCTCTGCGTCACGTGCCCTCGTGCTTCCCATCGGGCTCCCAGTCCCGATCTAGGACTTGCTGGTTGAGATCGCGAAGGCTCGTTGTTCGATGGGCTTCCCTTTTTCTCGTTCGAAAGCGAGGCCGGGTTGGAATGCCACCTTCGGAGCAAATCGAATCTGAATCGAAACCTATTTGAGCCGCCGTGGGCCAACGGCCAATCGATGTGGAGCGTTAGCAGCCGATCAAAGCCCGGCCTGCCCGCAATCTTCGGGGCTCGAGGCTCTTTTGATTTTTTTTTTTTTCCTTAGCTTCTTAGCAGGCTGCCTCGGCCTTAGCTTGACTGCCTTTGAGCCCGGCTGACAAGACGGCTGAGGCGCCTGCAGCTGCGCAGCCGACCAATTCTTCGCGTCCGCAAGAGCCGCTCTCCGTGTGGCAAGCAGTACCTGAAGGCAGACCACTTCAGCGACGTTTAGCACACTTAGCACCTGCCCCACTTTCACCATCTCCATCCCACCGCCTCCTCGTCTCCCTTCACCAACCCTCTCCCCGCTACCTCTCCGCACCTACACAATATCCAGATGTTCAGCTCGGCTTCCCGATCGATCCAGCGCGTTGCCTCGCAAGTGGCCCGCAACAACGCCAACCTCGTCCGCTCGCAGCTCGTCGCTGCGCCCGCTTCGTTCCGCATGGCCTTCTCCAGCTCGTCCAGGTGGTCCAACGCCAACACTGAGAAGCTCAAGGAGGAGCAGAACGCTGCGTCGGGCGAGGCGATGGGTGCCAGCGACAAGGCGACCGGAGGTGCTGAGGTCGAGGCCCTCCAGGCGCAGATCCAGGAGAAGGACGCCAAGATCAAGGAGCTAACTGTATGTTCTGCGCCCCGTTTCCGGTAGCCTCTGTCCATCCATCCTCTGCCGTGGACCGGGATATCGCAGCGCAGAGCAGAAGCTGACCCGTGTTTTCGGCACCCCTTTGGTTCCCCTCCTCGTCGGATCCATACAGGAGCAAATCCTCTACGGCAAGGCCGACTACCAGAACCTGCAACGGAGATCCAAGGAGGAGAAGTCGCAGGCGGGCGACTACGCCATCACCAAGCTCGCCAAGGACCTCACCTCAACCATCGACATCTTGTCGCTGGCGCTCAAGTCGGTCCCCGAGGAGCTGCGAACCGCACCCCAGGAGCTCGATCCCAAGGACCCGCGACGGGTCGTGGCGGACCTCTACTCGGGCGTTGAGCTGACGTCCAAGAGCATGCTGGACATGCTCAGGACGCACGGCATCACGCAGTTTGATCCCACCGGCGAGAAGTTCGATCCCAAAGAGCACGAGGCGCTCTACCAGGCGCCAATCCCCGGCAAGGAGTCCGGCACAGTGCTCGAGTGCAGCAAGATCGGATACAGGATCAAGGACCGCCTGCTCCGTGCCGCCGAGGTCGGCGTCGTCCAGTAGATGCGGTGTCGTCAATGTTTGTCGCCTGCTTCCACTTTCCTGTTACCCCGGTGCGAAGACCGGCTCAATAGCCCCGTCTTCCTCCCATCTTCCGTTTCTTTGACGACGCCGGACTCTACACTAGCGCATGGCCCTCGCTCCTAAGCCCGCGTGCAGAGGGGGGGGAGGGTCCAGCGTCGACCTATAAGCCGGTGCCGAGCCTGGACTCGTTGATCTTGAGCCCACGATCCGCTTTTTTCTACTTTATTTCTCTTTTTCCTTCATCTTGTTGGGCCCTTAATTTCTGCCGCAGCGTTATGAAACCCATCTGTATTTGTCCGCGATCCTGCAACATGCCATCGCCGTCCGCGCATCCTCACTCTGCGTACGCTCCTCGTTCCATTCCCTCCCCGCTCGCATGGCTCCCGCCATGTAGGCCCTGTATGGGAATCGAGGGGAGACGCTCGCCCCTGTAAGCGCATGCCATGTCTACGATGCCGAATTTAACCGCCACTACTCAGCCAGCATGCACTCTCTTGCCAAGTCATACTTGCAGCCCGTTTGCGCTTCGCCGTGCGCAGGGCTGGCCAAGTGAAAGAGCCTTATGGACAGCACATGACGAGCATTTGGGGGAAGCAGCGTCACCTCTGCGTGGAGCCCTGCTTCGACCCGCTGCGGTACGCAACACGCTCGCAGCTGCGGAGGGAAGAGGTGGCGGAACGGGGCCTAGCATGGTTCGGCACCGGTTGCCGCGCCAAGGGGACGCGGAAACCGAACCGGCTCCGGTCCTGAGCGCAGTCGAGTGGCTGAGCGGCAGCTGGCGGAGAGCGGGCCGTTGTGCGTGGCCTGTGGACCCACAGAGCCTGCTGAGCCATCGCTAAATAGAAATCTGCTGATTAACATTCAAAGGGGATTTTATTTTAAGCCCCAGGCCATTTTTGAGTGAGGGTGGTAAAAAGCGGTCTACGATCCTTGGGTAGTTGGCCTCGACGCGACAAAGGGCCCGACAGGGCGGAGGGCACTAGTCATGAGGCGATGAGGGAGGGAACGGGTCGTGTCGGACTTGTATTTGGGAGTGTGGAAGATGGTGAAAGGGCGGCGCGCGGTCAGCAAAGAGGAGGAGGGGCGATGGGGTACCGCCAGCCAGCCAGCGAGCCAGCCAGCCCCCTGGAATGGGGAATTTGGAAACCGCTCTGACTTAATATCTTGAGGGTTTGCAATCCAAAACGCCACTATTGCGCGGCGAGCGAGGGGCGAGGCAGTGGAGCGCGAGGGCGCCAAAGCGCATCAAGGGGCGCAAAAAATGTAGCTCAACTTGGGAGAAAAATTTTGCAAATTGCTGTCGACGAGAGCACTGAGACTTGTGGACGTGGCCCGCCTGCGAGGAATGGGGGTGCGAGGCGAGCGAGCGCGAGAAAAATAGAATTTGTGATTGTTAATTGTGAATACACAACACACACCCACCAGTCCCACATCTCTCGGGAGAGGGGAGGAGAAAAAAAGTCGATCTAATGGGCCTTCCGTCGCCCGCACGCCTTCCCTTCCTTCCACCAAAAAAAAATATCCCCTCACAAAAAAACCTAAAAAAACACATATTTCCCCCTTCTCCCCTCCCCTCCAGAAAAACCACCAAAAAAAAGAGGCACCCCCGACGCTCATCCACCACGATAGCAGAAGAGTCCTCGCCCTAGGCCAAAAAGTCAAGCTCAGAAAAGCCAGGTGAGAATCCGCACCCAGCGACAGTCGTGCCCGGGTTGGCGACAACCGCGGCATAGGAACGGGTCCTCGATCGAATCCAGGCGCATACATGCCAGCCTGCCTTGTCGATGCTGTCGCTGGCTCTCAGCAGCACGCGCCGTCCGCAATGGAGCAGGGCGCCTCTGGATCTATGCGGTACACCTCGCCCCGCCTCGATCGAGCCGACGACGAGCGCACAAACCGCTAGATGCTGACGAGTCAGCGGGCAGCAACGTGGCGTTCACGCTCTCGTCGGGCATTCATTCGGCCGCAATAGATCCCGCTGCCTTGACGAGTGCTCGAGCTGACTTCATCTCGTCTTGCACCTCTCACTCATCTTTCCTCCATCATCCATCCCACTCCACTCCCCTCCCCTCTCACCTTCCTCTTTGCCTCTCCCTTGTCCTCCGTCTACACCAGAAAAAAAGCAGAAAAGCCAAAAAAGCAAAAGGCAAACTTTGTTCTTTGTTCTTTTCTCTTCGAGGTAGTTCGATCCAGTTCAGCCTCTTCACTCCTTCACCCACTTTTCCCTTCAAACAGTCACCTTTACGCTTTTCCTTTCACCTCCGCCTTCCTCCTTTTACGACAACATGTCCGCCACCAACTCCCCCGCCGCCACCCCCGCCGAGACCGTCCCGGTCAACGCCGCCCCCGCCGAGCAGCCGGCTGCCGGCACCGCTGAGCAGAGCGCCCCTGCTTCCGCTCCCAGCTCCAACCAGAGCCAGTCCAACGGTCAGACTCCCAACACTTCGCTGTACGTTGGCGAGCTCGACCCTGCCGTCACCGAGGCTATGCTCTTCGAGATCTTCAACATGATTGGTCCCGTCGCCAGCATCCGTGTCTGCCGTGACGCCGTCACCCGCCGTTCGCTCGGCTACGCCTACGTCAACTTCCTCAACTCGGCTGACGGTGAGCGTGCTCTTGAGCAGCTCAACTACTCGCTCATCCGCAACCGTCCCTGCCGCATCATGTGGTCGCAGCGAGACCCTGCTCTGCGACGCACCGGCCAGGGCAACATTTTCATCAAGAACCTCGACGCCAACATTGACAACAAGGCGCTCCACGACACCTTTGCCGCCTTCGGCAACATCCTGTCGTGCAAGGTCGCCACCGGAGAGGCTGGAAGCCTTGGCTACGGCTTCGTCCACTACGAGACCGCCGAGGCTGCTGACGCCGCCATCAAGCACGTCAACGGAATGCTGCTCAACGACAAGAAGGTCTACGTCGGACACCACATCCCCAAGAAGGAGCGCATCGCCAAGATTGAGGAGGCGCGGTCCAAGTTTACCAACGTCTACTGCAAGAACGTTGACCCCGAGGTGACGCAGGACCAGTTCCGCGAGCTCTTTGCCAAGTTCGGCGAGGTCACCTCGTGCGTCCTCTCGCTCGACGAGGAGGGCAAGAGCCGCGGCTTCGGCTTTGTCAACTTTGCCACCCACGATGAGGCGCAGAAGGCCGTTGACGAGCTCAACGACTCGGAGTTCCACGGCCAGAAGCTGTTTGTCGCGCGTGCCCAGAAGAAGTCGGAACGCGAGGAGGAGCTGCGAAGGTCGTACGAGGCCGCCAAGAACGAGAAGCTTTCGAAGTACCAGGGCGTCAACCTCTACCTCAAGAACATCCCCGAGTCGTTTGATGACGAGCGCCTACGCGAGGAGTTTGCGCCGTTCGGCACCATCACCTCGTGCAAGATCATGCGCGCCCCCTCGGGTGTGTCGCGCGGCTTCGGATTCGTGTGCTACTCGGCGCCCGACGAGGCTAACAAGGCGGTGGCCGAGATGAACGGCAAGATGCTCGATAACCGACCGCTCTACGTCGCACTGGCGCAGCGCAAGGACGTGCGAAGGCAGCAGCTTGAGGCCCAGATCATGCAGCGCAACCAGCTGCGACTGCAGCAGCAGGCGGCGGCACAGGGCATGGGCTACCCCGGACCTGGCATGTACTACCCGCAGCCCGGCTTCCCCGGCCAGCCCGGCGGCATGGTGCCGCGACCGCGCTACGCGCCGGCGGGCATGATGCCCCAAGGCATGCCTATGGCCCCCTACGGCCAGGCTCCAGCTCAGTTCCCGGCCGGCATGATGCCGCAGGGCTTCCGTCCCCCGCGCCCCCCGCGCGGCGGCCCCAACGCCGCTGGTCCCGCTCCGCCAGCGGGCGCTCGCCCTCCGGCCGGCGTCAACGGTGCGGCGCGCGGTCAGCCGATGCCTGGTCAGCCGATGCCGCCGCGCGCCGCTGGTGGACGACCGGCTGGCCGCGACGAGTCGCAGCCCACGCTGACCGCTGCGGCGCTGGCCAAGGCGAGCCCCGACGAGCAGAAGCAGATGCTCGGTGAGGCCATCTACCCCAAGATTGCGGCGACGCAGCCCGACCTGGCGGGCAAGCTGACGGGCATGATTCTCGAGCTTCCCGTGACGGAGCTGCTGCACCTGCTCGAGGAGAACGAAGCGCTGGAGGCCAAGGTATCGGAGGCGCTGCAGGTGCTCAAGGAGTTTGAGAGCTCCGAGGCGCCCGCTGCGGCAGCTGTTGTGGCTGATGAGAAGACGGAGGCTTGAGAAGAGAGAGAGAGGGATCGGGAGGGAGAAAAGAGAGAGAGAAGGGAGAGCAAGAAGGTAGCGCTGCCATCGCTGTGCCATTGCCGTCGTAGCGGCGTTGGGAAGTAGGCAAGCTCCGACGCCTCTTTCCACCTGCTCCTCTTCGCCGATGTCTTTGTGCTCGTCTCGTTCAGCTCTTGTCCCTTCCCTGACGATCTTCTTGGGCTTGTCCTCTTCTCATTTTTTGGCTAGGTTTCTTTTCTTTTGGTTGGTTGGTTGTTTTCCCGTTTCTGTATTTTTTCCTCTTTAGCGCAACTCTCCCCTCTTCCCCCTTGTCCGTTTTGCAATGAGTGGGACGAGTTTTTTTTTTGAGGGGGTTTCATGCTGTGAGTGGGTATGAGTGTGGGGTTTAACGGTGGTGGGAGAGGGAGAGGGTCTGATTATTTGTGTGATATAGAAGACAGGTAGGGTGGTGACCTTGCTTCACCACGGACCACCTTACCTCCCTTCCCTGGCTCTCATTATCGTATATGCACTCACCCCAATGAGGTCACAAGACTTCGCATAAACACACACTCTCCCCTCTCCAAACACCCACGGCATTTCTCAAAGGTAAACGATGAGAGAACCAGAAGAATCCAACCACCTGTGTGCGGCGGTCAGCGGTGAGTAGCGGTGAGTGGCGGTGGTTGCACTCGACCTAGTGCCGATGGAACCAACCGTTCAATGGCGAGGAGAGGGTGAGGGGCTCCACTCCCCGCCCGCCTCCAGGTAGGAAGGTAGGAACTGGGAGGAGGGACACTCCCTCCCTCCCCTCCTCACTCCCCCTCCGGCTAGGAATAGGGAGGAGGAACACTCTCCCCTCCCCCCTCCCACCCCAGTCTAAGAACTAGGAAAGGAAGACCATAAAAAGCAGCAACGTTAATCAGGTGAAGGTACAAGAAGCATCATCATTGTTACACCCTCCCCCAGATTAGAAAATGGGACGAGGGACGCGACGCCCTTCTTCCAGGCTAGGAACTAGGAAAGGAAGACTACACAATGTCGCAGCGTTGTCAGAGTGAAGCTCCAACCGCAGTACAGTTCGAACCCTACAGTGCAGTGCGGTACAAAGACCTCTCGTCCGCTCTCGTCCACTCCGCCCGGCCATTTATCAAACCCCACACCGACTCTCTCGACGGGTGTCGGCCGCTCAGTCGTCGGGCGCGGTGAGGACGCCAGGTTACGGTTTGGGTGTCGCCTCATTCCTCTCACAGTACCCTCTGTCTCTGTTTCTGTCTCTTGCTCGCAAGCTGGAGAGGAGTGCTCCCTGGATCCGCGCCAAATACACTCGGATTGCAAACAGGAAAAGCTCAGCTAACGAGTCCATCGTAGCAGGAGTGTGGGGGTTATTACACAAGACCAGTTTCCGATCCTCGTTCGCCGCTCAACCCCTCTGGTTGCCATTTGGCACCGTTGGCACCGGCGGGATGTCCCTTGCTCCTTCTCCTTCATCATACTCATCGTCGTCTTCGTCGTCGTCGTCGTCATCATCCTGCGCTGCCAGCGCCGCCGCAATTTTCATCGCCTCGGCCTCGTTGCCATAGTGCTGATTTCGCTTGGCCGCAAACGCCGCGTGCTTGGCTTGAGCTGTAACGGATCAGCGGAAACGGAGAGAATGACGGGAAAAAAGGGAGGAATCAAATATTCCAGAAAATTCGCGGTCATATCAGCAAAAATGAGCCAAAGCGACACAGCCTACGCATCGGCCCACCCCAGGCCAGACTCACTCTCGGGATCGGGCTCCTCCTCCTCGACCATACCGTCGTCGTCGTCGTCGTCGTCCACCAGCATGTGCCTCTCCTCATTCTCCTGCCTCAGATCGCTCCTCTGGTCCGCATCGCTGGTGGCGCTGCGTGCGCTCGACCTGCGGCTCGACGTCTTGGGCAGCGAAAAGCTTGGAGAGCGGCTGGTGCTCCTCGCGTTGGGTGGCCGTTGGTCCGTCCCCGCTTGGCTGCTGCCGCCATGGTTCCGGTTGGACGCGGTGGCTTGTACGATGTCGGCCGCATCCAGGCCGACGGCGATTCCAGTGGCTGCGCTACCGTCCGCACCACCGGACTGGCTGCCACCCGAGGAGATGCGTCGGCCGGCATTGGCAAAAGTGTTGGCCGCCAGCTGCTCGGCCGCTGAGCCTCGACGGCTGGTAGAGGTCGACGGCGTCGAGGGTCCCGCGCCGTCGAGCTCGAAGCTCACTGCTCGACGATCGGGTAAATGCATGTGCAGCAAAGGGTGGGTGTCAGCCTTGGGACTGTCCCCGGCGAGCGATGAACACGCTTGGCTGCGGAGACGGTCAGCTGTAACTCACTGTCCTCGTCTCCCAGAGGGCCCAGGCTAGCGCTGTGGACAAAGGGGGTCTTGGGTTCGTCGATCTTCATGCGAGCCTCCTCTTGAGCGCGTTGGAGCTCGTGGAGCGTGAGGTTGGTCTCGTCCCACTGGAGGCTGCAAGGGTCACGAAGCATTTAGAAAGGTCGGTTCGGGTCGAAAAAGATGTGAAGGTGAGTCTTGGACGGGTTGCCAGTGCACCGAGCAGCGGGGGGAGCGAGGCAGTCCGGACAAAGGAGAGCGGGTTGGGGATGCTCACTGGTTGGTGCCATCCTCGGCGTTGGCGTTGGGATTGGGATTGGCGGTGGCGGTGGGAATGGGGGCGAGGTTGGCGGTTTGGGAGGCGGAGCGCTCGTTTGCGTTTTTGAGGATGCCCTTGGGTTTGGGCGCAGCGGCCGAGGGGGGAGGCGAATGGCGTGGCGACGACATGATGGTGGAATGGTGGGATGGCGGGATGGTGGAATGGTGGAATGGTGGAATGGTGGAATGGTAGAATGGCGGGATGGTGGAATGGTGGAATGGTGGAATGGTGGAATGGTGGAATGGTGGAATGGTGGAATGGTGGAATGGTGGAATGGTGGAATGGTGGAATGGTAAGAGGAACGTTGGCAAAGGGGCGAGTCGCCTCGAGTGGCAACAGTGGGCACGTGCGTTGGGGCTCAGTCGCCTCTGCGCTCCATTGCGTATGCATATTAAGATTCATGTTTGCACGCTGCCACCCGCGTCAGTCGACGCCGTCCACGCTGTCGATGCAGAGCGCGTCCGCTAATAAAAACAATCACAATGCCCACAGCCGAGTCGACGCAACGCCACGCAACGCCGCGCGCACCGACCTCGTGCTCTAACCACTCACAAGTGGACCTTGGCTAGTCGCCCAGTCACAGTTATCAGTGCTGGCCTCCTTCCACGCACCCTCGCACAGACCAAGCCAACCCAGCCGCATTAACATTGTAATAAAAATAAATAAGCCAGCTCAAAATGCGCATGTGCAGCAAATCAAGACGCCCTGCTCCCTTTCAGCTTAGCCAGCCAAGTTAGAGCACACCCCGCATCCTCGCCCACCAAAGCCGTCATCCTGCCTGCATTTCCGTGCCTCGGCAACCTCATCGCTCCTCGTCCACCCTGGTCCACAGCCAAGCCGACCAAGTCCAAGATAACTCCACAGCCGGTTTCCGTTACCAGCCAATATCCTTCGTTGCAAGGGCGGCGGGAGGCGTTGGGCCCAAACCGCATCCTGGAAATTCAAACGAGCACCAACATGCAAACAGACCGGGAAACAAAGAGAACGAGGAGAGAGGGAGAGATGGAGATGTACAGCAAAAACAAGGGACAAAGCGCCCCAAGCGATGGCGCAGGATTCTTGTCGATATCAAACATGCAGCGGGAGGTCGAAGAGAGGAAGGGGTACAGGCAAAGAAAAAGGAGGGGGACACAAAGAAATAGATAAGAAAGCGTCCATCAAGTGCTTGTCCATAGCGACCATGGCTCGCCTCGCCCAAGCCACGTCGCAAAGTTCGGGCGGGGCGGCCTTTCGGACCACAAACGCCGCCCATCGGGATCCCGCCATCGGGTGTCTACTGGTAATTCTGCAGGGTAAAGGGGCATTCGAGGTCGCTGATGGTCGCGTAGTCCCGCTTGGTCCCCATCAGTCCCGACACCTTCCAGCTCAGAAGGACGCCGAGGCTCAGCGTCGGCCGGGGCGAGCTGGGGTACTTGGGACCGCACGCCTGGTAAAAGTCGAGGAACGTCTGGTCGCCCGTGACGTTGAGGCTCTGATGGCTGAAGTCGACCGACACCTTGAAGATTGTCTTCTTGCGACCAGGGAATGAGATGCTCTCGAGCTTGCCCTCGCCCACCTTGACGGCGGACGTCTGGTCCGTCACTGTCACCTTGAGGCCATTGATCTTCGAGGGCACCCAGCCGTTCATGTTGTCGGCACGCAGATTCAGGTCCATCGTCATGCTGTCATCCCGACGCCGACCAGTACGGTTATAAGCAACAGTAAACCCGACGTCAGCAACGCCAGCCGAGACGAGGGCGATATGAGAGCGCTATTCTCAGATCGGCGCTCACCTAAAATTAGTCGGAGAGTGGTTCACTTTCATCGCTGATCCGTCTGGGACCGCTGTGACAGGATTTGTTGTCAGAAAGGCGAATGCTGTAGAGCGCAAGAGCAAGGTTGGTTAGCATCGTCGGCGCTGTTCGAACGACGAACGGATCTCGAGTGGCTGCGCGACTCACATGGCACGCGGGGAATGACAAAGTACAGCGTGATGCCGAGGCTGTACGGACCGAGGCGAGTCGCAGCGCGGGACTGAAGAAGTCAGCGACGCAGTCCAAAATGAAGCGGTCGTTTCCTGGTCAAGGCGTCCTCTGCTCATGATCCCGACTACTCACGCAACAAGGAAGATAAAGGCGACAAAGACGGCGATGCGAGGGCTCAACCAACCCCACAGGTGGTCCTCTCCGTGGACCCACATTCCGATACGCTTCTTCTTCGCCGCCCTCTTCTTCTTCTTCTTGGTCTTTCGCGCCATCCCCTTGAGCTCCTCGTTCGTGAACTCGGTGCCTAGTGCCGGCACAGTGATGAGTTCGATCCCGGTGGCCGAGTCGGCGTTCTTGCTGCCAGGACCGCTGAGCATCGAGAGACGCTGGGCGCGCTGCGCTTCGGCCTCGTGGACGCCGTCGGGCGCCATACCGGCGGCTCCGATGGCGTTGCTGGTAGGCGGGAGGCTCTTTCGAGGATCGGAGTTGCGGACGTCGAAGCCGAACGCGTCCGAGCTGAGGAGGCTCTTGCGTTGCGGGTAATCGGTGTAGGGTGTCTGGACCGCCTCGGGCTTGGCATCGCGTGCCGAGGTGCCGGGGGCAGCGCTGTCCCAGTAGCCCTCCTGGCCGCCCATTGAGTCACGATGCAGTGCGCCCGAGACGGGGCGGTTCATGTTGAAGTCGTCGTAGACATTCCAGTCCTCGTCCTCGTCATCCTCGTCGTCCTCGTCGTTGGCCATGGCATATCCGTTGGAGTGGGTCGGCCTCGAGTCGTACATGCCGGTACCCGTGCCGGGAGTGCGGAAAGTATCACGGCTGGCGGTACCCGGGGTGTTGTAGGCGT
>JALNIF010002574.1:0-11131 GCA_026284005.1 Thecaphora frezii | reverse complement strand
AGAGCCAACTCTAATCCGGCCGAAAGGAGGCCCATTTAGACTTCTCGGGCGTAACAGCACCCATCGGCACCATCGGCACCACATACAATGACACAGTCATGTCATCGGGCTGCAACATGACACACACTTGCATTATATGAACACTTGCTTAAATGCGTGAGCTCCGAAAACACGTCGCAGCTCTCCATACAAGAGCTCCGGGCAAGCTCCGAGAAGGAGCTCGTTTTTTGGAGCTCGACAGTCGAGCTCCGAAAAATGAGCCCCTGTCGGAGCTGCGAAACATCACTATTTAATCACTCTGGGGGCTGCGCGCTCCTGTCTCTGAAATACCTTGGCTCTTGTCACCGAGAACCTCCCTGTGAATACTATGTCGTGTTGCTTCTGCGCTCGCTAGACAACTAAGTCCAACAGTAACTAATGCGAATCGATTAAGAATGTGATTACGATTTACTTGAATCTCATCCTGCTTGAGTTTAAGCGACTCGGTCCTAGTCGGCCTGGGGAACTTTGGCCCATCGCTTGTGCTCGGGGGATGCTTCCGTCGTCGTCCCTCGTCGATCGGACCTTGACCACTGGGCTGGACGCCAGCTCCGGTCGGGCTCGACTGTATCCCTTTCAAGTGTTCGATGCCCATTTCCCTGTTCCTTGAGACCGACTCGATCCGGCTGCGCTGAGGCAGGCAGGTGCCCGGCGTGCCGCCTGCTAGCAAGCCCCGGCGCTCTCACCCTCCGCCCTTTCAACCTCCCCTTTGTCCCCTCCAATCGCACGCTCCACATGGCACCTCTCCACCTTCATCGCCGCTGCTGCTCCCATGCGCTTCCCTTTCCCGAACCCACCCCGCTCCAGTCCATCAAAACCCCACCTTTACACCACCTGGGACCAACGGCACACAAGCCTAACGAGTTGACAACCACGTAAGCGCATCACGATGGTTTGAAAAAAAGGCCTAGGAAAACGAGGGAAGAGAGTAGGGTACACTTTCGATAGCCGCAATGACAAGTAGGGAGGGGGGACAAGGTGACGTGGATCAGCCAAGAAGAGGGACAAAAAGTAATTGTTCGGATCGTTCAAGGGTCGGAAACCCAAGGTACGAGGAGCGGAGAAACGAAGAGGGGAGGGGGGAAGAGGGAGGCGAAGAGGGAGAGGCAAAGGGCCCCGGGCCGGTAAGAGTCACCTCCGATGCACCTCTAAACGAGAGAAGAAAACAACAGCAAGGCGACCACAGAAAAAGGGAAGAGGAAACGGAAAGAGGCTAAGACCAAGGCATAGACGATCTCACTATGATACTGAAAGGAAGAAGCCGAGTGGAAGGGAGGGAGACGGGAAAGATTGCCCAGATGTGGCCGTACGCAGATCACCGTCCGCAACCAACGCACCAAAGCCTCGAGTTGCTGCAGAGGGGCCGGCGCAAGACGGTGACCTCACAAAGAAGTTGTGAGGGGAGAAGAGGGCGGGAAAGATGGGGAGACCGTGGGAGAGAAAAAGCTATACTTGAGGGATCGGAGGAGGGTTGATGACCGCGGCGCTGTATGAGCTTCGCTACCCGTCGGCACTGAAACGGGCGGACAAAGGGACCGCAGGACAAGAAAAAGGCGGGGTGCAGGAGGTCGGTAGCATGCTTGAGATCGTACAAATGTCGGAAGTTACGCCGGTCGAGGGTAAAAGGACAAAAGGAGCTGGAAGAGGTAAGCGAGGCGGCAAATGCAATCCATGAGCCTATCCGGACGACGAGCAGCAGGTCATTCGTCCGATCCGCCCAGCGTTGGCAGGTCAGAAGCGTCGGCCGTCGGGTGGCGGAGGGCCTCGTACTTGATTCGGAGGGGCGTAGCCCTGCGGCGGTGGCGGCCCCCGTCCTTGCTGAGGCAGGGGCGGACCGCGCTGCTGGTACATCCTGGGATCCGGCGGGGGTCCTCCTTGCTGCGGCCTCGGCATCTGCATCGGTGGGCGCGGACCTCCACCGTTGAGTGGCATGCCGTGCGGGGGGCCGGACATCGGCATCGGCATCTTGGGTCTGCCCATGGGCATGGGGCCGCGGGCACCACCGTTGGCCGATGGCCTGCTCGATGGGATCGCCGAGGTACCGTTGCGAGCGGGCGGCGCTGGCTCGCTCTTTTGGGCCGCCTTGATGATCTCGTCGTCGAGCACGTTGAGCGCCGCGCAAAGCACAATCCACTCGACCATGTCCTCGTTGCCCTCTCCCAGCGTTTGCCAGACCGCCTTCTCCTCCGCCGTCTTTCCAGTGATGCTGACACGAGTTCCACCACCGCCTCCGCTGCCAGCAGCGGCATTCTTTTGAATCTTGCCAAACTCGATCCGCTTCGGCGGGATGAGATGGCCGGCGTATGTGAAGTAGAACATGGTCCACCAGGTCGCGTTGGGGTTGGGCTTGGATATTTGGAAGAGAGGCTGCTCATTGCCCGGGGCGTCCGGGTTGGGCAGCGTGAGCTTATAGACGGGAGCGTTGATGCCGGTATTTGTGATCGACCACTTAAGGTTTCGCGAAGCTTCACACCTCACTGTCCGGTCGTTGTGGTTAGAGTGGCCGCTCTCCGACGATCCGGGGCCTCCGGGACCGCGCGAACCGGGAGGAGGAACCATCTTGGCGACGCAGAGGTCGCCCTGGGGCGAAGGGGTGAGCAGGTAGGTCTCCTTATTGAAGTTGGTGTGGATGTACGAGTAGAGAGTGTGGTGTGGTTGTCCATAGGGCGTGACGATCAGCGTCGGGAGATGGTTGGGGATGGGCGCATGGTTAGGTGACGTGTAGATGGAGTAGACGGCCGACATTTCGGGCTGCTGGCAGGGCCCGGGCTATGCCGAGCTGAGAAGGCCCTCACTGCGGGGCGATGGAAGATGGGGAATGAGGGATCAGAGGGGGCCGACGGGAGCAAGCAAGAGAGAGGGCAAGAGAGAGGAGGGTGGGAGAGCGAGCGCGGTTGGCGGGAGGGAAAAGAGGGCGAAGAAGTCGTCAAGGTGGATTTGCAGAGGTACCGTACCGGCGAGGCCAAGAGCCGACGATGACGAGAGTAGCAGCAACGGCAACGGCGGCTGACGGGAGTGAGATCAGGAGTTGAAGGGAGGAAGGCGGGGTAGGCGGAGGGGAAGGGGAAGGGGAAGAGGATGGAAGGCCACGATGCCGTCGGTGGTGATGGTGGTGGTGTGTGTGTCAGTATGGGTAGGGGGGATTGGGGCTGTCGAGGGGAGAGGGGTGGTTGCGGGGAAGATGGAAAGGCCGAGAGCGACGAGGCGAGGCGCGAGGGGCTAAAGCGCGAATGTGTAATAACTAGTCAAGACACCAAATAGAGACAGGTTAGGTAGTTGCAAGTTGAGACGACTAATGGCGCCCGCCCGCCCGGTGAGCCTCGGCGTGCGGCGAAAGGGGGCAGCTTTACTCATCTCTTGGTTGGTTAATTAGTTGCCTCTTGGCTCGACCAGGCGCGCCCGAGGCGTTTGGCAGCCCGACCCCTCCCGCCGATCCCCTTGACTGCCCCTCACTGCCTCGCTCGCTCTCTCGGTTTTTTTTTGCCGTGCTGCAGCTGCAGGCAGAGCGGGAAAGGCAGCAGCCACGCGTCGGCCAACTCAACCAAGTCAACTCCTACTCGACAGCCAAGCCAGCCAAGCTAGCCAAGCCAGCCAAGCCAGCCAAGCCAGCAGCCACACTCGGCCCCAATCCAATTTGCCCAACTATTAAGATGTGCTTGGCTGCCCGCATGCCTCACCTCTTTTTGCAGGAAACTCGCCTTGCAAGCTCCCCTCTCTTTGGCCAGCACACCAGCTTTTAACCTTAGCTGCAAAATGCGAAAATTAGGGCTGGCCGGCATCCGTCCAAAGTCCCTTTTTTGGCCGGCCCTCACCAAACTCAGCCTTGCGCTTTCAAGCACAAACTAGGTAGCTATGTAGCTACGTACATACATCGTTACCCTACACCTACGGACGGCAACCATCCGAGCGCACAGTAGAGATTCACAATTCGCACTTACGACTTACACTATCACTCTTACTCGTATGTACTGCCAACGTCCGCCACCCGCTTCGCAAGTGTTGCGCTTCCAACGCCCTGCAGCTCTTCGCCAACGACCGCCGTCCGTTGGTGGCAAGCTACCGAAACCAGAGTACAGTCTTAAGTCCTAGTTGCTCTGTACCTCGCCCTGCTGCCACTCGCACGACGGAGTCGCTGCTCGCAAGCACACACGTCCTTCTCCACTTGGGGGTTGGCAGGCGGGTTAACTTATAGCTATTTAGGCTCGCTCATAACGTAGCCAATCGTTGCACTGCACACACCACTACCAAGTAGGCCCAGAAGGACCTCGCGAATCCACCAGATACAGCCGGCCGCACTACCACCAAAATCTCTCCATGCGGTCAACGGCGATTTCCGCCTTCCAAGTAGTTAGTGGTCGGATCCCACGCCACCTGCAGCTGTCGTCCCTGTCCAAGTCGCCGCCATTACGGCTACTGCTACCCCTCATCAAAACGGACCAGACGACGCTTGAATTCTTCCAGTGCGACGCTTCGGATAGAGGGTCCGCTCTGTCTCCTGACTGCATCGATACCGCAGGGGCTTCGAAGCCATCGATGGTCGAGTGCCTCCGCATCCTTCCACCAACGATGCTTCGACCGGATGTTCTTGGTCAGACCCTTCGAGCAGGAGGGGAAAGGAGAAGAGGAAAAAGAACGGCGTGACTAGGCAAGATGCATGACGACATAGTGTTGAGGTTGGTGCGAGAATCGAAGTTATGGGTACAAACGAGCCTTCCTCAACGGCAATAGAGAAGAGACGGTAGGGAGGTCTAGTCGAGCATCGTCTCTCGTCGCACGAGACCCTTTTAATTTTTCAAGGTGGGTGGGGTGGTGGGTGGGTTTCGGCCAAGGTAGTGCTTATTCGTTCGACATGGGTGGAGTGACACATTTGCTACGAGAAAAGTTTACTCCTGGTCAATGACGGTTGTTTGGAGGCCCTTGCAGTTGCCGAGGCCGAGGATGGGGACGGCGTATGTGTAGAGCTTCTCCTTGGCACCCTCGTCGTCGTTCCTCTTGCCTGTGAAGTCAGAGCGTAATAAAGAAAAACGCATCGGTGCAGGTGTGACATCGCGTCGTCAGCGCTTATGCTTTTACACCGTTGGTTCGGCTACCAGATCTATATAATTGCAGAATCTGCTACTCACGCTCGAGGCGGACGCGGAGTCGCCTGGGGAAGTCCTTGACACCGTACTTCCAGATCTCCTGGTTAAGCTTGGGGTCAATGCGGACATCCTTGGTGCCCATGGTCTTCTGAGCGAACTCAATGACGGCCTTCACGGCCTTGGGAGCACGCTTCTTGAAGGCGACATCGTGGACGCGCCTGTGAAGGTGGATGGTGTACTCCCGCTGTGGAATGAAAGGTGTCGAGGAGGGTTGGCGTGTCAGTTGACAAAATCTGCAAGACCGCTTCCTCGTACCTTGATCACCACCGCGAATCCTCCGGCGGCCCAACTGTTATCCGTGACAAACCAGGAGATTGGCTTGCTCCTGCAGACCCTAGGAGGTAGCATTGCCTTGTCTGGATCCTGAGCCGCGGAGTGCGAGCGCGCGTAGCGGCGCCACAAGCAAAATGACGGCCTGACCACCCAGTCCCGAACTTCCTGAGCCCATCCCCATCCTCCTCCCTTCATACGAGTGCAACAGGGGTAATACTAACAGTGACGACGTCGTCTGTTAGATGGAATGCACAGATTGGTGGCAAGCAGAACGCGGATTGGTCAGCAAACGCCTCAGGTCCACGGAAAAGCTCGCTTCTCGGGGCGAAAGCATTGAAATGCTTCTTCGTAAGAAGCTCATTCGAAAACTCACTAAGAGCCGATCGGGTCTTCCTGCCCTTCTGTGCCTTGTCGGTGGGAGCCATCTGCAATTCGAAGCCGAGCAACGACGATGCCGCACGTAAGTCTGTCTATTCTGTATTTCCAATGTAGCAGATCAAAGCCGCCCTGTTTCGCTCAGAGCCCTCCGCCCTATGCGCCAGATCCGACTGGATGTGCGAATCTGCCTTCTTCACAGCAAGTTGCTAGGCCGTCAAGTCGGCTACGACAAAAAATGTCGAGGTAGCCGTCTTCAACGTGGCGCAAGAGTGATTCCAATCCGCTTCTCTCTGCCGCTTTCGATCGTTTCGCGGGTCGGTGAGACCCAGAGGGCGCCTCTTCCCGGTATCTCAATTTATGAGATCGTCATTGCCATAAGGAAAAGGCAAATTGTCGAGATAATGCGGTCGATCCTATGGGAATCGAACAAGCTGGTGCGGTCCCAGTCGTTCGTGTAAGACTCGAAGTAGAAGCGGAGGCAGTTCACTTCGAAAGCAGTTGGTTGGCTTTTCTGGCGGGCTAACCTTAGTCGAATCGTCGGTGGTGGGAGGCGGCAGCGGCAGAGGAAAGGGCGGCGATGCAGTATAGGGTGGGCTGGCGTACGTCTATACTTACTTTGATGATCTTGCTGAGACGTACCGTAGGGGGAGGGATGGAGGTCTTGATAGTGACGAGCGAGCCTTTGCGGCTTCCTCGGCCTAGCTGGCACGGCAGCGTGTCCTCGGCACCCTACACTTGGCCTGGCCCTTCCCTTGCCCTTGCCCTTGTTGCCCTTGCCCTTGTTGCCCTTGCCCTTGTTGCCCTTGCCCTTGTTGCCCTTGCCCTTGTTGCCCTTGCCCTTGCCCTTGTCCTTGCTCCAGACTGCAACGGGGTCCGGCTATCCTTGGCTTTGCCCTTCTCAGCCAGCGTCCCAGGCACCGATCATTCGGCGCCGACTGGCCTCCCAACGCGACCGAGGCTTGAGTTGAGGTACAAAATTCAAATGGGAGAAGGGAAAAAAAAGATTAAAAAATGGTGTCTCTGACGGCCAGGCAAACGCCAGCGTCTCAAAACTATATATTTTGCACGTGATGCGACCGAGGGAGCTCGGCTCCGCACCAGAAACGAGGCTGTGCATAAACATCTGATGGCTTGGTGTGCAGCCCGCTGTCCCCATTGATCACCCCACCATCATCACAATGACCGGATTCCAGGGTAGCCATAACCATTGCAAGTCGTCCCTGGCGATTCTTCCGATCATCGCTGTTCAGACGGCGTAAAAGGTCACGAGGCTCGAGCGCAAACCTGTTCGCAATTGAGGTACACATAGGGAGATACTGCGACATTTGCGAGGCCCACAGCACAAGGTATGGCTCCACCCTAACTCTCTCCTCGGCTTCATCGGACGTTGTCTGGTAGAGGCCTTTTCATGGTGCCGCATGGTGGGTGAGGGCGAGGGGTGTGTGTGAGCGGGGTGCGAGTTGCAAGCTGCACGAGAGGTTGGGCGTCTCTACCATCGAAAGTGGAAGGCTGAGGCGGCACGAGGCAAAGCAGCAAGCCCTTTGTCGACAAAAGGACGTGTGCGCACCGCAAAAGCCAGTAGACTTGCGACTTTCAACGTTCGACTTTCGCCTTTCGACTTTCGAGTTTCCACATCCGACATCCGACATCCGACATCCGACATCCGAGGCGCCACGCTGAGGCCACGCGCAGCCGAGGCTTGGTTGTGGAGGCCTACAGCAACGCGGCCTGGCCTCGGCTCTGTGGCTCTGTGGCTCTGTGGCTATGTATGCATGGGGCTGCACTTTGGGGTAACGTTGAGATGCACTTTGGGGTGTAACGTTGAACGGTAACTACAGCGCACCCTAAGTGTTGGTTGGGTTTGGTGACGCTTTTGGTCCGTGAGCGATGCGCGTTGGTGCAGCCTCCATCAGTGCTCGCCGCTCCATCCATCCACGACACGTTACTCCACCGTCCTCATCCTCGAGCCTCGCTACCGTCCTCGTTCGTCTTCCTCGTCCTCGTCCCCATCTCCTCTGCTGGCCGCCGACGCGCTGCGACCCACGCAAGCAAAATCGTGCATCCTTGCGCGCGCAACCACACCGTCCACCTCTGCCTACGAGCGATAGAGACACTGCCAGCCTCGCCTTGATCCGCTGCGTGGGCGCCCAGCTGCGATGGAGCGCTCCGGCCCTCTGATCATCACGGACCTGCCACCCGAGATCCTCCGAGAGATTGTCGCCCTCATCTGGCTCGATGCCATCCCCAAGTCGGCCTACCGCAACATCGACCCCCACGGCCTCCCCTCGGCCCACCCCGATGGTCGCCGCATCTCGTCCACCCAGGCCGACGTGAGGAGGACCCTCTACTCGATCTGTCTCGTCAACCGTGCCTTTTACCACGAGGCCAGGGTCCTCCTCTTTCGCAGGGTCCAGATCACCCTGCCGTACAGCTTCAGCCTTCTCCTCCGGACGCTCGGCGCTGCCCACCTAGCATGCGCTTACGAGGTCTACGCTCAGACCGGCTCCGTCAACCTCGATCCGTCGGACCCGTCGTCGTTTGTCAACATGGTGGCGGCGGCAGGCTTCGCGCACGCGTCCGGACATCGACTCGTCGTCTCCGGTAGCAGCGCCGGCAGCGTCGGCCGCCTCTCGCTCATGGGCTCGCCCCCGAATGCGCAGCAAAGCTCTGCGCCCGGGCGCAGCGGCTCGCCCGCAGCGCGGCGTCAGCGGGAGACGGTCCGGATCAATTCGGACGAGGACGGCGAGGTAGACCTCATCTGGACCGAGGACGTCACGTCCTCGCCCGAGGAGCCTAGGTACCACGTCACGCTGCGTCAGTACGACGAGGAGATCAGCACCCTGCACCAGTGGGTCCGTGTGCTCGACTTCTCCAACTTCCGCACCCAAGGAATGAGGAGGACCATCGGCGAGGGCATGGAGCACAGGTTCGTCACGCCGGCCAGGCTCTTGGCGCTCGTTACCGCGGCCGAGGGTCTAGTCGCGTTCGGCGCCAGCGAGTCGATGGATAGTGCCCTGAGCAATGACGTGCTCGAGGCGTTGCTCTTCCGTGATGGCGAGGACAGCAAGCCCTCGCGGCTTCGTGGCGTCTCTGTGGAACGACACGCCGCTCGATCGCACAAGATGCTGCAGAGCCTGGACCTTTGCGAATGTGTCTCGCCCAGGTTTGAGCAGGCGATGCGGCAGTTTGTCCACGAACACCTACGCAAGTTTAGCGG
This sequence comes from Thecaphora frezii, assembly GCA_026284005.1. Lineage (NCBI taxonomy): Eukaryota > Fungi > Basidiomycota > Ustilaginomycetes > Urocystidales > Glomosporiaceae > Thecaphora > Thecaphora frezii. Next base: position 2,083 of record JALNIF010002574.1, on the reverse strand, counting down.
TCGGCTCACGGACACCGTGATGGAGGAGTCGGACGTTGAGGAGGAGGAGGAGGAGCGTGGTCGTGGGCGGACCGCCGAGTCGCGCGCCGTCATCCGGGATGCGGCCCGATCAGTGTCCACCCGTCGGCATGACGACGGTCCCACGAGACATCCGGCCCGGGCCACCACGTTCCCATCACTGCAGCGGCTCGGCCTGTCCGGTGTGACCCTCGCCAACGAGCTCTTGAACCCGTTCGTCATGGCCTTCCCGAGGCTGACGCACCTGGACCTCTCGCGCACCAAGGCCGACGCCGCTCTGCTCCGCGCCCTCAGCGCGTCGGTCGACCTTCGTCTGGAAAGCCTCTCGCTGGCCTTTTGCCGAAGGCTGACATCGGACTCCATCACGGAGCTTCTTGTCGATTCGCCAGCAACCGATGGTCTGATCGAGCTATCGCTAGCCGGAACAACCTCCTTCCCTACTTGCCTGGATTCTCACGACCTCCGCACCATTGTCACCATGGCACCCTGCTTCCGGTCCGGCCAGCTGAGGTATTTGGACCTTGGCGGCTGCTGTCTCACCGACGAGATCCTGGGCACCATCCCTCCCCAGCCGGCACTCCTCGATATCGGACTTGCGCACTGTCCCGCCATCTCCTTGTCGGCGGTCAGCAAGCTGCTGAGGGAGAGGGCTCCCAACGTCCATGTGCTCGAGCTCGCCGAATCCTGCACTGCCGCGCCGCCTGCGGCGACGGTGCCCGGCTCGTTTGGGGCGCAGTCCGGCGTCGGGATCAATGCGGTGCAGCTGCAAACAATCCTGCTCGGACCTTGTACCAGTGTCCCGCCGATTCCCATCTCGCAGCAGCTGGCCATGATGGGATTCAAGACGGGCACCGCCGTCGATCCCAACATGCCCCGGCCGCGCCCCGCCACCAACCTTCGGGTGGTTGGCCTATCTGAATCGTCGCTGAGGACCGTGCGAGGTGGCTTCGGAACATGGAGGGTCATCTGGGGCGCGGGAAGAAGGGGATGGGTCGTGGACACCGCCGCCGGACCCAATCCGGACGCGCTCGACGATCCCCACGGCACCTATGGGGCTGTGCCTGCATCCCACGGCGGACGGGATCGCTCCAGTACCCGGGGGGAAGACGATCTGCTCTCGAGGTCCCGGTCGTTGCTGGGCCGGAGGCCGATGCTGCCGTCGCTGCGTCGAGCCCACTCGACCTCGGGCACATCGCAGTCGCGGTCGCGTTCGCGGCTGCTCGTGGCGGCCTTGCCCACCGACGCCAAGGTGGAAGCCAGGAACGAGGTGATTCGCGACCTTCCATCGGACCATCCGCGTCGCAAGGCGCTGCAGGCCCTCTCTGACGCCAACGGACACGTCTCTGGCGACACGGGCTGGCACAGCTGCAAGATGGAGGTGCTTCTCGGCTACGGTCTCCTCGGCCGGGAGAGCGGACTCTATGCCCTGGTGGCGTACCAAGCGTGAATGCGGGACACTGCGCATCGGCAAAAAGGACACGCGGCGGACTGGCTCGCGAGCGGACCGACCCAGCAGCAGGTATGCGGCGCATGAAATGGCCAGGCCGACCAGCGAGCCCATCGCTTTGATCCCGCTGCACTACGGACAAATCAACGCTCGCTCTGCTCGCCGCTCTCTTTGCGGTGATAGCCTATGGCCACGCCCACGCCCGCGACGAAACCCCGCAACCGCATCCATACGCCCTCTCTCTTTCTCACTCGGCATTCTAGGTTTCGAGCCACGGCCTCGACCCCGGCAAAAAGCATCTCCCAATTTGGCAAGCAATATCTGTAGCATCCCGGCTTATTCATGTCATGACCCCACAACGGTATACCAAAAAACCCAATTGTGTGCGCTCAATCGCTGCCCTTTTTTTATTTCGAAGCGAGGGCGGCCTTCTATTCGCATCACCATGTACCGTGGTCTGCGCTGCGGCTGTGAAGCTGTCTATATCTCTGTATCAACCTCTCAGTCGCCGAATCGGACGGGTGGAAAGAGGCCGGTCGCCTTGCCGACCTGATCGACGGCGCCCTCGCTGAGACGATCGTGACCGCCGTGCAGCGTGCAGATAAAAGTGGCTCTGGG
>JALNIF010002573.1:0-30062 GCA_026284005.1 Thecaphora frezii | reverse complement strand
TCCTTCCCCTCCTCCTCCTCCTCCTTCCCCTCCTCCTCCTCCTTCCCCTCCTTCTCCTCCTCCTTGGCACCATCACACCAACAACGACACCATCACCACCAAGCGTACAACTCTCCCACCATGGACGCTCTCCGCTCCTCTGCATCCAGTCTCCTCTCGAGCGCCAACGATGCCCTCCAGTCCGCCCTCTCGTCAGGCGCCCGCTCCCACCCCGACGCCGCCAACAACCACACCCAAAGCCTGCACAAGCACATCCGCGTACAGCAGATCCTCATCCACCCCATCAAGAGCTGCAAGGGTACCAGCGTTCAGGAGACCGAGTACGACGATGGTGCGCCCTCCCTTCCTTCGCCGCGATTTCTTCCCTCGCCCCCCCCCCTTTTTTTCTGCTGACCCGTTGGAGCCCTCCTGTTGCCTGATATGTAATTTTTCCGACTGCTAACCCCCGAACTGCTGTGTCACCCTCAGCGGGCCTCAAGTATGACCGCACCTGGCTCATCATCGACGCCGAGACTCGCCGCTTTTACACGGCGAGGGAGCTCCCAAAGATGGTGCTCATCCACCCGCGCATCGACCGTCAAGACAACGTGCTTGCCATCGAAATCCCCGCCAACGACGCCGGCGCGGCCGCTGCCACTGTAGAGATCCCGCTTGATCCCACCCAGCAGCAGCTCGAACAGTGTGAGCTCATCGACGACATCACCATCTGGTACGTCACGTTACAGCTCGCCGAGTATCGGCGCACCACTGGCAGCGCATGCTTTTTCCCGCTGAAGATTGCTTTTGCGCCATGCCGATCGTTCTGCAGGGGCGACAAGGTCAACGGATACGCCGTATCCAAAGAGGCTGACGAAAAGCTTTCAGCCTACTTTGGCAAGCCCGTACGCCTCGTCCGCAAGGGCCCGTCGACGAGGTCGTTGGTGAGTCTCGGTCCCTGTGGCACCCTCGTCATAGATGCGCTCGGATATACGCGGACCTAACCACTTGTCGTGGTGCGAGTACGCAGGGCCCGCTCGATCCCGAGGGACCCAAAGAGTGGGAAGAGACGACGGTGCGCTACCAAGACTTTTACCCGTGCCTGGTAGCCTCGGCGGCGTCGCTGCGGCACGTGCAAAAGACGCTGGCGGCCTCGGTCTATCCTTCGCAGCAGGGAGACGAAGCGCACAAGGCGGAAGACAGCGGGGAGAAAAACGGCGAGATCAAACGGTACAAGGTCCCGGATTCGGTCAACCGCGAGTACTGGACGCGTGAGTCTGACGCGGTCCTCGTGAGATAAAAAAAGGGCGGACGAGTTGGAGCTGATACTTTAAACGGCCTCTCGGTCCTGTGTGTGTGCATGTCTGGCAGCCGAGGAGCTCGAGACACTGCCCATAATGCGTTTTCGACCCAACATTATCGTCGAGACGCTACCGGGCAGCGAGGGAGCCGCGCTGGTGCCGTGGGAGGAGGACGGGTGGCAAGCGGCCGAGCTGTTTGACGCTTCCGTTCCCAATCCGCCCATGGGTGCCGAGGCCAAGGGCAAGGGACATGGTATCTACCTTTTGCAGAAGTGTGCAAGGTGTATGGTGAGCATGTCCTTCCCTTGTGCCGTTTGGTTTGATCTCGGTCATCTCTGTTCCAGGTGCTGATGCGCACGCACGCACGTATATTTTTGTGGGGGCTGAGGAAAGGTACCCAACATCGATCCAGAGACGGGCATCAGGGACAACTTTTTACCCTACCGCGTACTGCAGCAATATCGGCAGGTGGATGCGGAGGCGGCGCAAAAGGGAAAGCCGTGCTTCGGCATGCTCTCGGTGCCCCGAGAGACTTGTGAGTTTGGCTGAGTCCAAGTGGTTTTATGAGCGGGAGGGGTTTGGAGCCACGATGATGCTGGTGCTGACGATACTGAGACTGATGCGATCTCGTACTTGGGGAATTGGCGGTTGGGCTGATTGGTTTTGATCGATGGCGCACGAAACTTAGCCGGCGTGATTCGCGTAGGAGACGTGGTGAGGATCACTAAGACGGTCGATCCTTCCACCCGTTGAACCCTTTGATGGAGGGGGAAGTTCGGGCAGTTATGAAACGGTAGGGTACGAAGGGAGCGTGTACGGCATTATTGGTATGAATAACTAGATGAGATGCTACAAATCGAAGACAGTCGAGGAATGTGGAACGAGAGTCTGGAGACGCGTACAACCAGTGTACGCTTCGTGCTGGTTGCTTGAATTAGAGAGAGATAAAGAGGGAGAGAGAGAGAGAGAGGGAGAGGGAGGGAGGGGCGGTGGAGTCTACGCCCGAGTAGTGGCAGTGATGGTTTGGTTGTGGGGCTTCTGCTCCTCGTCGCCCAGCACCGCCCCATTGCCCATCCACAGCGGGGTTTTTCGACACTTCTTCCCCTTTCGCCACTGCTGGATCCTGTCGAGCATCCACCCGCTCTCCTCGCCCTCGCCTTCGCCCTGCCTCCTGTAGCGCTCGCCAAACGTGACGGCCTCTTCCAAGAGCCAGCACTCGCCTTTTCGTTTGCCGTGCTCGTCTCGCTCACCCTCGCCGGGCTGGAAGTTCCATACGAAGCACTTGGGGTTGCCGAGGCAGGTTTGGCGGCATCGAATGGCGGGCGGGACGTTGGGGTCGGAGACGGGCGAGAGAGGGTGCAAGGTACGCGCAGAGGTTGACGAAGGGAGCGCCCGCCACTTGGGGCGCTCGACGGGCGTCGAGAGGTTTTGGAGGAAGGAGGGGAGGAAGTAGTCTGGTGCCGGCGGAGTGGTGGTGGTTGGGGGGGAGTGTTAGATGGGTTCTACAGAAAAGGGGTAGAGGGAAGGGAGAAGGGGGAAAAGGGAACGTACCGTGAATGTCGACGTAAAGCGGCGGATTGTTGGGTGGCTGTGGCAGAAGGTGGACGCAGAAAGTGGAGACTCGGGGTCAGCCCAGGTCGAACGAAGGAGGCCTAAGGATCAAGAGGAGGCGACTTACTAGGCGTTTGTCGACCATGTCCTGCTCGGATTGTCGGTACAAGATTCAATCCCCAACCACCACGACCACGCACGTATCAGCCGACCGTTCCAACTTTGTCCGCGTCCCACGGCCTCCCTCGATCAAACTCACTGCGAACCGATACAGCCTCTCCATGGTCCAGGCGTCGACGTGATGCAACGACAACAGTTCCTCGCACCAATTGTCATTTGTGAAGACGTGCGCCCAAGGGCTCGCTCCAGTGAAGCGCTGCTTGCCCTGCCTGCCGACTTCCTTGATGGTGACGTTGGGCCATTTGAAGATGGCGCGCCCCAGCTCGCCGTCGCCGCAGCACGAGTGCTCGAGCTCCGCATCGACCGAATCGACAAACGTGCGATTAGCAAAGGTCGCCTCCATCAGACCGCGCGACATGATGTAGCTACAGCCTCCGTTGGCGAAGGCCGACATGGACGGGAGGAGGACGTTGGCGCATCCGAGGTAGTGTTGCTGCGAAGGATCGAGCGTCGACAGGAAGCGGAGGAACTGGCGTGCGGTGGGATTCGGGTTTAGGAACAACGACGAGGGTGCGTCATTGGGCGTGCGATCCGTAAGGCAAAGGCGGAGGTCAGATGGGGCCCCACACGCCAGGCAAGAAGAAGGCTGATAGCGGAACAAGCGCAACGTACCGGCTTCCAAAAGATGAAGGCGTCGTCCTCGGTGCCAACATACCAGTCCTTGTTGGGGTAGGCACGGTAGGCATCGTCCCTGCAGCAAGCCAGAACATGATCCAGCAATCAGCTGCTGTCGAGACCTCCTCCTCGACCCCTGCCGGACCATACGAGCCACATTCGGATCCAGACGGCAGCAACGTACCACAGCGGCATGAACTTGTACCTGCTCCGACCCGGGAAAGACCACCGTCAGCCCACCGCTCGCTCCTGCCACGGACGGTCACGGATCAAGCCAAACCGCACTCACCTATCCAGCTTCCATCCGTCCTTGAACTTGTCGATCCGCCCCTTCTCCATCTAGGTCGACGCATCGTCAGGCCGAAAAAAGAAGGGTCTGCATCAGCATGCATCGCCAGCGCCAACGCGTATCGAGCGTTGCTTCCAACCCTCACCCCCCTTCCCGGTCCACTCACAATCACATTCTGCAGGTCGGTGTAGGTCGTGTTGAAGTCATACTGCTTGCGAATTGTCTCGCTGACGCCTTCAAGCGCATTCTTCACCTTCCAGTCGCCCACTTGCGCCTCCCAGTCCGAGTAGATGAGCAAGTTGGGCCGTTGAAGCCGATCGCGCTCGTATTCGATCAGGTGTGCCGGTAGGCGGCTGTAGAGCACCGAGGAGCCCGTTCGCATCGTCACCACCACCCGATCCTGGAATCGGGGCGTCGGCGAGGGGCGCGGACGGCTGCTAAAGTCTTTAAAGTCCTTGAGGCTCGGAATGCCGGACTGGAAGCAGGGCGGCGGTGGACGGTACACGGCGGACAGCGGACAGCGTCAGTCGGCTGGCGATGTGGGGTAGGGACGGCCCCCGGCAAGGAAGCGGCGCCGCAGTCCGAGAGTCACGTACCATGACGGGTTTCTCCAGCACGTCCCCTAACATCGTCACCCTGGAGAGGATGAACCCAACCAAAAGGCCGAGCAAGAGCACTAGACACTACTCGTCTCGGCGATTCCACGAGATGTCAGCACCACAACGTCTGCTGAGCTTTTTCTTTTTTCTCAAGGGTTCAGCTCACCGTGCGGCCCCGTCGTCCTTTTCTTCGAGCAGCCTTGGGCTGCAAGAGGTCGGACGACGATGCGCCTAGATGGAGGCGCCACTCGTCACCGGCTTCCGTCGCGCCTTCTCGGTCTCGCGGCCTCATGAGCGGGATGGCATCTTGGTAGTTCTCTTCGCTAGCGTTCCGGGATCGGTTGGGCGATGGCATCGCGAAGGCCGTCTCTGCGTTTTCTCTACGGGTTTCGATGGTGGCGAAAGGGGCGTCAGTAGCAGCCTTTTTTGGTGGTGGTGATAACGATGATGGGGACATTGACAGCAGAACGGTGGAGGCTTGTCCTTGAAGCACTTTTATGCCCCTCCGGACCTCCGGGGCAGGGGCATATCAAAGGGACAGCAAATTAGAGGCCCCGCCGGCGCAAATGAAGTCCGGGTGGGAGGTGGGGGTTGTTTTCTTCTCGTCACTCTCCGTCAAGTCATTACCAGTTTGAGACATATTCCCCCACACGAGCCCGCCACCTGCGACGTTGCTGCCGATGGAATACAGCCACAGAAACCCCAAAACGAAGCTTGGCCAGATGGTGAAACGAGGACTGGCGCCCCCGTTACACCGTTTACGAAGCCGACGGCGCAAAAACCGGCCGGTGGGGTGCAGTTGAAAACGCTGGTCCTAAACGCGTGGCATAGATAGTTCATTTGTGTTACACGGTCCCCGCGTCGGGGCGCATAGGCTTGCGCCACGAAACCGGGAATCCCCACCCGTGCTGGCGACGGGCGTTTCAGCGCGGTCGAGATAGGTGCCGTAAAGATAGTCTAAAGAAGACGTGCTGCTCGCCCGATGACATCTGTGCGAACCGTGTACAAGCAAGGTCAGTTTAATGCTGGGACCCACACTTCCCCCTACCCTTCCGGCCACTCTGCTCGCCGCCAATTCGTTCTCCCTTACCGCTCGTATGCGCGCAGCTAGCTGCGCTTCCGGTACACCTTCGAGCCGCGCAATCTCTCTGAGCGAGGCTATCCGCCTCGTACCCCTTGCGCTGTATCCGAAGAATGACGTTTTGCACGGGAGCAACACGTCAGCGACCGCAAGGTTTTCAAGCAGACTTCTAGGGTTAGAGGCGGTACTTACTCGTGCTCCTCATCCTTATCAGAAGGCTTCGCAGCACTCGACCTTGACACGTGTCCGCTTGTACCCTGAGTCGTGATTGGCGCGATGGATCGTGTGGCCTTGGCGAGCGTGTCCTGCTTGGGACGCGGCGGCGGCCAGATTGCAGCGCCGACGGCGGCATCGCCGTGAGTTGGTTCTCTAGCCTTTTCCTTTGCCTTGGCCTGAACCCTGCTGGCTGGCTGCGCCGATGCTCGTTTCGACGCTCCGCTAGTCGATGCGGATCTCCGCATCATCGAAGCGGCCTTTTGCGCCTCCCTCGAGATCCTCGCCTCGGTCCTACTGCCTCCGGTCACTTCGTTGTTGAGGTGGGTGTAGCGCACGCCGGCACCGTCAAGGATCGATTTGATAGGATCCGCCTGCTGACCCTCGACCGGGGTCCCGCCTGGCGGCTGGGTGGCGCTCTCAGCACCCTTGGCGAGCTCGAGCAGCGTCTCGTCCGACAGCTCGGCCTCGCCCGCAAGCTGCTTGTCGAGGAACCTCTCGAGCGCAAACGTCACCTCAGCAACGTTGCACTCGTCGATGATGGACTTGGTCTCGCTACCCGTCTCGTGAAGCTTGAACAGGTTTTTGCAGCCGAAGAGCTCGCCGAGGTTCTCTTTGTCCCCGGCCACGCCCTCAAAGTACCTCCGCTCCTTGGTGGCGTTGTAGCCAATCTGCATCTGCTGCTGCTTGTAGATCTGTCGACCGTAGACGCACTCTTCGAGCGAACCGGCGCCGATCAGCCGGTAGACGTTGACGTCTCGCGTCTGTCCGAAGCGATAGGCGCGGTCCATGGCCTGCAGGTCGTGCGACGGGTTCCAATGCGGATCAAAGACGACCACCTTGTTGGCCGCCGTCAGGTTCAGACCCGTTCCGCCGGCCGTGGTCGAGATGAGAAATATGAAAGTGCTCGGATCGCGGTTGAACCGGTGAACGAGCGCCTGTCGCTTGCCCTGTGGCGTCGATCCGTCCAGGCGGCAGTAGTTGTGCCCTTCCCGCGACACAAAGAATTCGATAAAGTGGAGCAGCCGGATGTTAGTCGAGAAGAGCAGCACCTTGTCGCCGTCGCGGCGCCACTGCGCCAGCAGCCCGGCGAGGACCTTCCACTTGCCGCAGTACTCCTCGTTCATTCCATTCGCAGCGTTGCATCGCTTGTCCCTCCAGTCGTCCGGAAACATGATTTGGACGTACGAGAGCTGGCGTTGGTAGCGCTCGATCCGCTCGGGCTCCTTAGCGGCGACATCCTCTGGATCGGGAAAGACGAGCGCGACATGGTTGCTGCACTTTTGCAGCAGGTAGATGTACTTGAGCATGTTCTTGTTCCACGCCTCGCCCGCCCCATCCCTCTTGTAACAGCAGTTCTGTCGGCGAAACGGTAGGTCGGTTAGGGGATCAACGGCGCCGCATTCGCAAGGATCGGCGTGGCGTCGCATGAAGTCGACCTCGGGCTCGGCCAGTATGCGCCTGTAGACGTCGAGCTGCGTGGCCGTCAGCGGGCAGAAGACGACCTTGTCGTACTTTTGCGGGAGTTGGTCCTGGATCAGCGCCTTGGTCCGTCGCAGGAAGAATTGGGGCAGGACGTTCTGTACCAGCTTCTCCGCTCGCGTCCGCGCATCCGCCAGCTGCTCCTCGGAGGCGTCCCTCCTCTGGCCCATCTTGAGCGGGTCTTCGATCTCGCGCTGCCACTCCTTGACGGTTCCGAGCAGGCCCGGGTTGGTCCAGTCGGCCAAGGTGTAGAGCTCGCGGTAGGAGTTCTGGATCGCGGTGCCGGTGAGAGAGAGCCGGACGGGACACTGGAAGCGGTGCATGGCGCGCGTCATCTGCGAGCCTGGATTCTTGAGCTTGTGCGCCTCGTCAATCAGAACACAGGAGAGGTCGAGGCTCTCAAGCTCCGCAATATTCATGGCAGCCGTTTCGTGCGAGGTGATGAGGAGGTCGAGCCTGCCCCTGCGGAAGGCCTCGAGCGCCGCCTTGGCCTTAACGCCGGTGAAGGCGGCGTGCTCGAAGTAGCCCCAGGTTTCGAGCTCATCCCGCCAGTTGTCGATGACGCTGCTCGGGCAGATGATGAGGCCGGTCGCCCAGGTCGCGTTGGCCTTTTGGTAGCCGGCACCTTGCCTGCCGCTCCGCACCGCTTCAATCCTCCGGTCGGCGTCGGATTCGAAGCCTGTCTTTTGCATGATGGCGGAGAGGAAGGCAATCACCTGGATCGTCTTGCCGAGGCCCATGTCGTCGCCGAGCAGAGCGCCTCGCCGCTCGACGTAGGAGCGAAAGAAGAACTTGACGCCTTCGCGTTGGTAGTCTCGCAAAAATCGGTTGATGGATGCCGGCACGCAGTACCCTTCGCCCAGCTCGAGCGGGCCGACGTTGGCCTGCTCTGCCAAAGCGGAAAAGGCCGGCCGCTGCCCTCGACATGTAGTTGTAGCGGCAGTACCTCGTTCCGCCCGTGGTGCCGCAGTCGCATTTGTCGCCGATGCCGAAGAAGTCCCCTTTGCCTTCGTCTGCATGACTAGAGGGCGGAGCATCAATACCGTCTCCTCGTCCTCGTCAGAAGAGGTGGCAGGCCGCTCCGCATCCGCTTCCTCCCTGGTGACCGATGTGAGGGAGGGCAACAAAGCCGTCGATGCATTGCAGTACGATTGGCTCCTAGTGAGGCTATACTCCATGTCCTCAGAGTCGGAGTTTGACGGGCTTTTTGGATTTGCTCGCAAGTCGGCGGCATCGTCGGGTCTTTGCGCGATGCCGGTGCGATGTCGGCGGGTCGGCGTCGGTGGCGGTGGCGGTAGCAATGGTGAATGCGCTTCCGGTGGCGACTGCCCTGGCCTCAGTGCCGGGGCCGCCTCCAATCTTGGGCGCTTCGGCCCTACCGTTAAGACGTACTCCTCCTCGGACGTTTCCGATGAATTCTCGCCACCTTCTCGTCTTCGGATTGGCGCCGCTGCCTGGAGTGGGCCTCCGACTCGCGAGGTCCCGTGCGCTCCGCTGCTGGGCTTTGTTTGTTTCTTCGTCTGCGCCGCTTGCTCTGATCCTCGCCTTTCCTCGTCTTCGTCCGGCTCCGAGGACGACGAAAGCCGCCCCGCCTCGATGTAATCGTCCTCGGGCCCGAGGCCGAGCAGCGCCCGGAGTCGGCCCGAACCAGCCAAAGTCTGCGTTCGCCGTTTGCGTTTGCGTTGGTCGGCACTGTCCACTTTGAGCTCGCGCTGTAGGGCCTGCTTGAGCTCCAGGTCGCTGTCGTCGTCGAATTGCAGCGGCAGCGTTCTGCGACGGCTGCGGCCGACGCAGCCGGCATCGCCGGTCCGGCCGTGACGCTTTGCTGTCGAGACCATTCTAGGGGCTTTCTCCGGACCTCGCGGCGCCGAGTGGCTTGTGCCGCGCCAACTGGTGGTGGTGATGGTGGTGGTATCGTTGGATCATAAAGCAAAAGCCGTCCGGCACCACAGTCGCTGCTAATTTTCCTCGCCCCACACAACTGGCCCGCTGTTCTAAGCTAGCAGCGCAACCGCCGCGCGCCTCGTCCGTTCGCTCAATAACAAATGCCTGCCACGCCCGCCCCAACAAAGCTGTCAAGGTCGGCGGCCATCTCATACTCCTCGAGTTGCAGCCCGCCATCAAAAATGTCTTGACCACAGCCATTCACCAGCATACATCCGCCTCCAACACCCAGTCAAAGGTCCTTCCTGGACGGCCAACGTTCGCACAAGCTGCGAGAAAAAATAGATGAACATCACCAATCAGTATGAATTGTCAAAGACGTTCCCCGCTTAAAAAAAAAAAAAAAAAAAAACCCGAAAAGGGCTTGCGCCCGAACCGTGGTGAACGAAATGAGCGAAGATACAGAGAAAAACAAGCGAAAAAGAGGCACCGGTGAACCGCCAAGAGGAGACCATGGGGAAAAAGTAAACAAAAAGCTAGATGCAATACGAAGATGGAGAGGCCAAGAGCATCGCCTTCGATGGCGGCATTACAGAATGGCCAAGGGAAAAAATGAGGGACAGGATGGCGAAGGAAAATGGTATGTCTAGATTGTCCATCAAGGGGGTAACTTAGGATTTGCTCTCAAGAGAAACAATGTCACCACACACGGTCAGGTGTAGGAGGAAAGTGGGAACAAATCACCACCATCGCCATCAATCTAGATTAGATGATAGCAATGAAGACCTGGTCGTGACGGATGACAGGCTTAGAGAAGGGCGGCGACGGCGACACCGATAACACCGGCAACGACGGCCGAAGCGCCTCGGATCGAGTTGGCGCTGTTGGGGGTCGAGGTGGCGGTAGCCGACGCAGCGGTCGACGAAGCGCTCTTCGTAGCCGAAGTGGAAGCGCTCGACGACGAGGCGGGGCTGGTGGCGGAGGCGGAAGACTTGGACGACGACGAGGTGGCATCAGCCGTCGAGCTCGAACCCGTCGAGGCAGCGTTCGACGAAGAGCTGCACCATCATGGAAGATAACGTAAATATCAGAGAACTGCTAAGGAAATTCGAGAAAGTGAGGTTTGCGCAAAGCTCACCCGTTGGCGCTGCTGCTGCTGCTCGAGGAGCCATTCAGGCAGTCGGTGCTTCCCGCAAGAACAGCGGGAGTAATGGCGGAGTTCGCGGTGTTACCGGCCGAGTCGCCGACAGAAAAGGTGACCGTCTGGCCAGCGGCGACGTCAACGGTCCAGGTGACCGAGGTGGTCTGGATCGTGCCGAAGTCCTTGATGACGGTGTTGATGTCACCAGGGGCGGTGATACGGGGGTAGTAGGGGGCCTGACCACCGGTCCAGGTGAGCTGGACGGGTCGGCACTCGGTGAGCGAAGCCGGCGTGTTGGCGGTGAAGCTCTGAGCGTAAGCGACGCTGGCGGCGGCGAGGCCAGTGAGGAGAACGAGACCTTGGGAGTACTGCATCGTGACGGGAAGAAAGGTGAAAATGTAACTACGAAAGAGGGAACAGGGGAAAGTCGTGAGGGAGGGGAGGGGAAGAGGAGAGCTTGGAGGGGAAGGGATGATGTGGCGGGAAGGGAAGATGCACCAGGTAGGGGCGAACGGACACTGCTACTTATTGCAGGAAGGGGGGACGGCCCGTTGGCGCACAAGGAGGTGAGATAGGGGCTCGCGCGCAACCCCAGTGCAGGGCCAGTGGCTAGAGACGACCAGCCGCGCCGAGAGCAGGGCAAGGGAAGCAGAGGCGACGGCCGAGGGCAGAGGCAGGCGGAGCGCAGGAGGACAGGAGCGCAGGCCGGGCCGCGCGCGCGCGGCATCCAACCCGTCTCGCCTGAGGCCAACAGCGAATCAACCAGAAAAGCCTGGCTGTGTGTGCGTGCCGACCGGCCAACCAACCTGACTACGCTGCCTGCAGGTGGATCCTCTGAAACAACAACACCGATACTCCTAATAGCCTGATGCGGTTTGCCTGGGAACAACGGATTAATCGTGCTGCTGCAGCCGCTTAGCTTGTGGGGGCTTTCGGCGGAGCCGGGCATGTAGTTCAACACGCGTTCTGCAGGGCGGGCGTATGCGCGCTGGCGGCAACCGTGCAGCTTGCTGAAGTACGCATAATTTTGGGTTGCTTGATTCATTGATATTAATTGATATGTACGGTCGATTCGCTTTCTCTGCCAAGGCGCGCGACGCCCATGTATTACTCGTTCTAGGCAAGCTCACACATTAACTTGTATTCACCCTAAGATTACGATTCACGATTATGCTCTAGCCGCCTCCCAGGCGCGTGCGGCGGTCTAGCCGTATGATCTGCCATCTAGCTAATTTACCCACCCGATCCTTGGGTCCGATCATCAACAGTCACAGGCAGACCAAGATGTGTTTCTCCATCTGCTTCAAGAGCATGAGGGGCTATCGACCTGCGGATTGTTCGGCCAGGACGAAATGTTGCGGCACACTACCAACATCACCCGCCTACGGGCCGCTACCAGAGCCTCGGTGGAGTCACATACGCATTTAAATTGCAAGAGCTAGTTAGTTATCGACCGTTCCCTGGTGTTGTTATGGAATGACCCGTTTGCGGGTGCGTCGCTCGGCCGAGAGAGCGCGGCTCGCGGCTGTCTTTTCAACTCGAGTGCTCTTGTCACGAGGACCTCTGCGTCAGATACAGCTATGGATTTCTAAGTCTCTCTGCATGGCCGGGCCGGACGTGTTGCGGTCTAACGATTTGTAGGCTGAGCATGGCCCGAAATGCCTGCGTGTGCGTCAGCCGTTGCTAGCCGCCAAGTCGCCAAGAGCTCGCCTGGCTGGTTGGCCAAAAGGCTGCGTCCTGGCCATTTATCATGAACCGAGCGGAGAAGCCGCTGGCCGCCACCGCTTTTGGATCATTTGGCCTACAGCCCAAAATGGCGTGGCGTCGGCTGATGGTTGGCTCGTGCTGCGTATGACGGTTGAGGCAGCGCGACACGGATGACTGCAGAAGCACCATCTGCGGCTTTGGGAGGCCCTGTCGGCCTGGAGAATGGCTCCATCAGCATCGGTACAGAGAACTCACTGCCTCGACGCCAAACGTCTTGTTGGAAGCTTTCCTTCTTGCTTGGCTCGACAGATCCGACGCTCTAGCTTTAGCAGCCGCTCCTGGTGCTCGGAGCTGGGCTCCCCTTGCAGCAGCAGCCGCAGCAACAGACCACGAGGAGCGAGTCAACGGCGGCGGTGACCTACGTCGACGCCAACGTCGGGTCGGGCCTCGATAGCGAGCAGATCCCATCGACGGCTTTACAGCCTGACCTTGCCATTTGTTCGCTGGTGACCAGAAGGTCAGCTAATTACCCCGCACCTCACGCGCGCTCCTACAGATCAGGCCCGGCAGCATCGGCAGATAACGCTGACGTGCCGTCCATCCCATGCCGCCTGGGTTTACCGCTGCAACGAGGCCAGTATAGCGGGCCTCGAGGGCTGGCCAACGCTTTCAACGAAACGCGGGCAAACCAAGATTGCTGGCCACCGCGCACGGGTGCGACAGCCAGGTTGATCAAAAGGCCGTCGACGTTGCAAAGGTGAGGCTTTGAGCGCACACAAGGTCACAGACCCCCACGCATGATCAACGGCAAAGCCATACAATAAACGTGCGTGAGTCTGGGTAGGGAGGCGTGCCTGCATCAGACGCACCTGCTCGACCCTGCCAGCATGGGGCTCGGTGTGCAAAGGGTCAGGTGTTGCCACGGCGATCCCGCTATTTGATGGGGTTCGGATACCATTTGATGATCGACGCCGCTGCCCCCTTCAAGTCAGGACCTCTGCCTTTGAGTAAGGGCCGAGGTAAGCTGCATAGCGTCGACTCTTTCGCCCAGCTCCTGATGACGGCCGACCAAGTACCTACTCGTTTGAACTCAGCTCTCCCGATACAACGCTATGGCGGGCAGATAGGCCGACGTGGCGGCCTGTTAGCTCGAGAGCGGCTGCACTATTTACAACATACATAGATAGTCTGTGGGTTTATCATCATTGCCGCCAGTCGAGGGCCTATGTTACGTTCAGCCTTCCACTTATGGCGAGCGCGCTGGATTTCCCCATCTTCGGTGCGTCGGAGCTGGGTAGAACCTCTGACCTGCATATTTGTGCCCGTTATTGTTGCTGGCCCCCACGGTCTAAGCAGGCTTCTAAGCAGGGCATTAGCTGGGGTAGGCGGCCCGCTTCGGGTTGGCCATGCCCGGCCCAACCTGGAGAATGTAGGCTAGCTTCTGGTTCGTGAGCCGCAGTGGATCCGGGCGCACTAGTCAGCGTCTGCTCGCCGCTTTGCATCGGTTCAAGCTAGAAAGGCGGCGCTTGGCTTTTGTGAAAGCGCTGTCGGATGGAACACGGGAGAGGAAAGGGTCGCACCGAGGCGTGGGCGGGAACAGGAAGGGGAAAAGGTGCAAGTGCATGCCGTAGCCTGGCCCCTGGGCCGCTCGCGGCTTGATGTGAGGCGAGGCTCGCGTTCGCGCCTAAAGGGTCCGCTCCTTGTCAGGCTCTAGCGCCTTCCTAGCCGTCGCGAGTATCCCATGGAGATGATCTACCAGCCGTTTGCTGCAACGACGCGAGCGACTACACAGCTTCTTGCCCTCCTTTGGGTCGACTCAAGCTGGCGGTGCTGGAAACATCGTCAGGGTCCTGATGCAAGTGCGTGCCTTCGGGCATACGATCGACGCTGCAAGTACCGAACGGGCCTACGTACCAGCTACTGCTTGGGCTCTATCGTTGCAGAGAGCGGAGGTCAACCTTCGGCACGGTCAAACACGCCATAGACCCCCTCGCCTACCTCCTTCTTTGGAGGCAATGACAGCTACATACTTTGACCCTCAGCATCGCCAGCAGACCTCCCTTACCTGTTTACCGGGCGCCCCTGGACCCGATCTCGACCTCGGATGCATTCGTGGTGCAACCTGGCCATTGTCGACGGCCATCTCTCCATCTCACTTGGCAAGGGCGATCCCGAGCTCGGGGGACACAGAAGGGGGGATCCAGTCGTTTCGGCCTTCCATTTGACGTGGCCATTTCGGGCCTCATGGCCTGCGGCTGATGCAATACTAATTGACCTTGCATCCCAGAGCGAGGCAGCATCGATCCCTCTCCCTTCCCTGCTCACATCAGAATCAATGGACGACCCCAACGCATGACCCTGTGCGGACGCAGTCGGTGGTTCGGACTTGGCAGAACCGTCAAGCCCTCCTGGAAGCCGCCTTGTAGTTGTTTCCGCGCCGCCTGAACGACGGGCGTCGAGAGCCGCAACATGTAGACGGACAACCCATCCTTCGCAGCCTTTTTGGACGTGTCGAAAAGGGCTATTGCTTCCATCCTTTATACGAGATCGGCCTACAAACGACGCCATGCTCGGACAGCGCACCGGTGGTGCATCCATCTTTCACCTTTAGCCAGCGGCCGACCTTGGACACCCCCGGATCCTACATGAGCCGTCGAGGACGATGATTTCCTCCTCCTCCCTTGGTCTCCGCTGCTAAAGTTGCCGCCTGTGGCAGCCAGTCGCGCCGCTGAGGACAGGCGGCCCGGTACCTCTTCGGCACGGCTCTGCTGCGGTACGTGGGGTTGCTGGACCAGGTGCAATTGGGTCGGGTTCGAGAATGGGCTACAATGTACAAGGCGAACGAGAAGAGCCGGAGGTGGGGAAATGGGGGTGGGACGCCACGCTGGCCTCGACGACCACGACGACGGGGTCTCGAGGCGTGGTCTCGATGGATCATGAGACAATGGAACAGGAGAAGAGACCTTTATCGCTCCTCTGCGACATCTTCGCAGGCGTCAATCCATAGCCTGAAAAAAGCGCCAATGCGGGGGCAAGAAATCGGCGAGGTGAGACTAGGTCTTGCCTTGCCTGGCAGTTAGGGGTGAACGGGAAGGGGCGGAGGGTAGCGGCGCTTAACTCACGAATAGACGTCGATGGGTTGGGTGAGCGGGTTGGTATCGGCGGAGAATTTTTGACCGCATATCTTGCAGTTGAGATAGCCGATGCGCGCCTTGTCGTCGCTATTATCGTTTATCGGAACCGCGGGACGCCAGCCGTCGGTGAGTGGGTGGGTGCGGAAAGATGAGCTTCATGGCGCGGATGAAGCGAGGGGCGAGAGGGAGAGCGATGGAGAGAGGGAAAGAGGGAGAGAGGGAGAGAGGGAGGGAGAAAAAGAGGGAGGGAGAAAAAGAGGGAGGGAGAAAAAGAGGGCTTACATCTTGCACAGTACGGCCTTTTCGTGGTTGCAAAAGAGGCAAGTGAAGACGGTGTCTGTGGGATCGAGGGCGGACGAGGAGAGGTGAGCGGGTGAGAGGTGGCGGCGGCAAAGGGGGCAAAGGGGCGACGTACCGAGGGGCGCCGTCTTCTTTCCTCCGCCAGGCTTTCGTGTGGAACCCTTTCGCTTGCCCATGTTGACGATGGGCGGGGGCTGGCTGGTAAGGTGGTGGGATGAGGTGGGCGGGTTTGAGGTTGAGGAAGGCGATAAAATGGTTGCGAGGGCCGGTGTGTGGGCTGTGCGCTGTGCGCTGTGTGAGCTGTGGGCTGAGGACGGCAAACGAAATTGGCGCGAGGCGCGTAACTTAGACGCATCAGTTACTCCACTTGGCCAACTGCTTACGTAAGGCTTGCTTCCAAGCCAACGCGGCCAACGCGCAAACTCACTCACACACACACACACTCTCTCTCTCTCTCTCTCTCTCTCTTTCTCTCCCCTCTCCTTTGCCTCCGCCTCTGCGTTTTTCGGTTGTCGGAACTTGGTACAGCAACTTGTTTCTTGTTGCCTCTTACATCCCCCGCCCTTGCGCCCTTGCGCCCTTGCGCCCTTGCGCCCTTGCTACCTGCGCGCGCCCTTTTCCCTTCCCGCCTACCCACTTCCGTATACCACCGCGCGCACGCACCCACAGCTTCCACCACCATGCCCGTCCCCACCTCTACTCCGGGCTCGGCCGATGCGCAGGACGCCAAGAACATCTGGATCGCCGCCGGAGAGGGCGACCTGCAGCGCGTCAAGGTGCTCGTCGACGAGCAGGGTGAGTAGACTCATTGTCCACGTCCATGTTGACACTGCGTGCTACGTCTCTTACCGCCTCCTTTCACGCTGCCTTTGACGGCGAACGGCAACACGATAGGCATCTCGCCAACCGCCGCGGACCAGTTCACCTACACGCCCCTCCACGCCGCCGCCTCGTACGGCCATGTCGATGTCTTGTAAGCCCTCCCCTTTTTCCCTTTCCCTTTTGCCTTTTGTACACCTAACATCTGCTTACCTATACCCGTCCTACGTTCTGATACCTTCCTCACGGCCCCCCTCGTCCTTTTTCCGCTCGCTCTTTCGCGACTGGTGGGATACGAGCAGGAGGTACCTGCTGTCGCACGCGTCGACACCGTCCAACGCGGCCAACACAACCGACTCAGACGGCGACACGCCCCTGTTTGTCTGCGAAACCGTCGAGACGGCGCGGGTGCTTGTCGAAGAGTTTGGCGCCGATCCCGAGTGGAAGAATGGCGAGGGCGTTACGGTGTGTACCCCTTCCCTGATTCTCCTTCCCTTTTCCTCGTCGTCGTCGATTGCTTCTTCAACTTTGGCTAGGTCTGGTGATTGACAACCCCCACCGCTCATTTTTCTTTTCCCCTTTTTCTTTTTTTTTGCAGGCGGCATCGCAAGCCTACGAAAACGAGCACTACGATCTCGCCACTTACCTGCGGGGCCTTACAGGCGAGGCGGAACCCTCTCCCTCTCCCTCTGACGACGAAGCGAGCGAGGACGGCGACGATGCGACCGAGACGCGAAGTGCCGCCGTAGTGCAGCCAACCCAGGCCGAGAACGACGAGGCAGACGCCATCGCCGAACAGCAGACCGACGCGCTCATGGAAAAGGTTGGAGAGATTCTCGACCGTCACCAACAGGCTGGGACGGATCCGGAAGATGAACTCAGAGAGGTGGTAGGAGAGGTCGTCGTAGGCCAGATTATGCAGGGATTGGATCGGCCGAACCATTAATGAACTCCCCGCCCGGGGGGGAATGGAGTGGAGTGGGGTGGGGGTGGGGAGAGGGGTTTGAGTTGGGAAGGAGCATGCACTTTTTACGAAACCAGTTGGTAACCCCCATCATACTTGAAGCGTGAGATATGATTAGCAACGAGGGTACGCCAGGGTTCAACCTTGACCCTTGTTGTTTCTTGTGGCGTCTTGTACGACTAGACGAACGTTGCGCTCCTTTATCGTCAGGCTAACCTTGCAGGCTTCAACCCCAAGAAGTTGCGGGAAATACGGACAAACTTCACTTTGCAAACTCAACGGCCCGGCACGGCCGGACACCATGACGATCCCCAAGATTTCCATCTCGGTCCCACTCAAACTGTGACTCCGTCTTCTCCCCGCTACGCACAAGAGTCGATTCGCACTCGCTCGCCGCGCGTCTCCACATCCGCCGCACTTGCCCCGATTGTAGCAACACAAAAGCCAAAACTCTCCCAAGCGTTGACGCTTGCCACGCATCGTTCACACCTTCCCCCTCGTCACCTGTTCTCCCCCTCAACAGACACGCACACACTGTGTCTCGCTTGCCAAAACGACAAAGTTCGTGAGCAACAAGGGAAAAATGCTACTTTCATTACAACACACTTCGTAACACAAAAGAAAAAAAGGCGGCCAAGGAACGAGAGAGACTGGAGACACCCTGTCGCCCACCTCGCCGCCCGATGGCAGCGCTACAACGCAACCATAAAGACTCTAGAGCTCGTCGTGGCCGTAGCTGAGCGGCTCGTCGTCGTCGGCACCGCCAGCACCACCTGCACCCGCACCGCCCTGGTAGATCTTGGCCGTGATGGGTGCGACGGCGGCCTGGAGCTCGCTGAGCTGCTCCTCGATGTCCTGGGCCTCGGCCGACTGGCCGTTCTCCTCGAGCCACGACTCGGCGTCCTTGAGGCTCTGCTTGATCGTCTCCTTGTCGTCCTTGTCGAGCTTGCCGCCGAGACCCTCCTTGTCGCTGATCTGGTTGCGCAGCGTCGCGATAAAGTTCTGCAGGTTGTTCATCGCCTCGATGCGCTTCCTCACCGCCTCGTCCTGCTCGGCAAACTCCTCCGCTTCGGCCACCATCCTCTCGATTTCTTCGGGCGACAGCCTGCCCTTGTCGTTGGTGATGGTGATCGACTTGCTCTGGCCGGTGCCCTTGTCGGCGGCCGACACCTTCATGATGCCGTTGGCGTCGACCTCGAACGTCACCTCGATCTGCGGCGTGCCGCGAGGAGCCGGCGGGATGTTGGTCAGCTCGAACTTGCCGAGCAGGTTGTTGTCCTTGGTCATCGAGCGCTCGCCCTCGTAGACCTGGATCAGCACCGTGTTCTGGTTGTCGGCGGCGGTCGAGAAGATCTGGCTCTTCTTGGTCGGGACGACCGTGTTTCGCGGGATGAGCTTGGTCATGACGCCTCCGTTGGTCTCAATTCCGAGCGTCAGCGGGTTGACGTCAATCAGAACAACGTCGCCGAGCGACTCGTCGCCCGCCAGGACACCACCCTGGACAGCGGCACCCCAGGCGACGGCCTCGTCGGGGTTGATGCCCTTGGAGGGCTCCTTGCCGTCGAAGTAGTCCTTGAGCATCTGCTGGACCTTGGGGATACGGGTGGAACCACCGACAAGGACGACATCGTCGATGTCCTCCTTCTTGACGCCGGCGTCCTTGAGCACTTGCTCGACGGGCTTCATCGTCTTCTTGAAGAGGTCCATGTTGAGCTCCTCGAACTTGGCGCGGGTCAGCGTCTCGTCGAGGTCGTGGCCGTCAAAGAAGCTGTCGATCTCGATCTTGGTGCTCATCTGGCTCGACAGGGTCCTCTTGGCGCGCTCGACCTCGCGCTTCAGCTTGCCGACCGACTTCTTGTTGACCGAAGCGTCGAGACCGGTCTTCTTGCGGAACTGCTTGAGGATGTAGTCCGAGACGCGGTTGTCGAAGTCCTCGCCTCCGAGGTGGGTGTCACCGGCAGTCGCCAGCACCTCAAAGACGCCCGAGTCGATGCTGAGCAACGAAACATCGAAGGTACCACCGCCAAGGTCGTAGACAATGATCTGCGACTCGCCGTCCTTCTTGTCGAGGCCGTATGCGATGGCGGCAGCGGTGGGCTCGTTGACGATGCGGAGGACGTTGAGGCCGGCAATGGTACCGGCGTCCTTGGTGGCCTGTCGCTGGGCGTCGTTGAAGTAGGCGGGGACGGTGACAACGGCGTGGGTGACCTTGTGTCCGAGGTAGGCCTCGGCGGTCTCTTTCATCTTCTGCAGCACCATGGCGCTGACTTCCTCGGGCGTGAAGACCTTCTTCTCTCCATTAACGGTGACCTGGATGGCGGGCTTGCCGTTCTTCTCGACGACCTTGAAGGGGAAGTGGCGGATGTCCTTCTTGAGGTCCGACTCGCCCCACTTGCGTCCGATGAGTCGCTTGGCGTCGAAGATGGTGTTCTCGGGGTTCTGGGGCGCCTGGTTCTTGGCGGCGTCGCCGACAAGTCGCTCGGGGTTGAAGGCGACGTACGAAGGCGTGATACGGTTACCCTGGTCGTTGGTGATAATCTCGACACGTCCGTTGATCTGGGCGCCAACGCACGAGTAAGTCGTTCCCAGGTCGATTCCGATAACAGTTCCGTACTCGCTGCGCTTGTCCGCAGCGGCGGCAACGCCCATGCCGCTGGCCGAAGAGCTGGAGCTGAAGACGGCCGAGAAGGTGAGAAGGGCGATGACGGCCATCAGGATCGTCAGGAACGAGGTTCGCGAGGACGCTCGCTGGGAGCGGGCAGCTGCCCGGCGGCTGTGAACCGCCGCGACGGCGCGGATGGGGGTGACCATTGTTGGCGTCTTTTGCTCGCGGCTGCTACTCTTGACTCGTCGGATCTTCTATGTGTGAGCTTAGTA
This sequence comes from Thecaphora frezii, assembly GCA_026284005.1. Taxonomy (NCBI): domain Eukaryota; kingdom Fungi; phylum Basidiomycota; class Ustilaginomycetes; order Urocystidales; family Glomosporiaceae; genus Thecaphora; species Thecaphora frezii. Next base: position 9,949 of record JALNIF010002573.1, on the reverse strand, counting down.
GAAGGAAATTATAGGGAAACACTTCTCACGGAGAAGGAGAGCGTGGCCTGTGAATCGGCGAAGTCAGGTTGGAAAAGGTCGTTTGTGGTTCGTCAGAATCGAGGTTAAATCGAGGAATGGTCAGCACCATGCCCCCCCCCCTTTTTACCCACTCGCGGCGCCGCTGCTGTGGGGCTGCCGCTGGCGCTTGTTGCAGCGTGGGGAAGCGGTGTGTGTGCGTAGCGGTGGCCGGCCGAGACGGGGGAGGTGGACAGCGAGCCGCAGCAGGGCCGAGCCGAGAAGGGTGGGGAGCGTGGCGGAGCTGGAGCTGGAGGGAGGGCTGGAGGAGCAGTAGCTGTACCTACAAGAAGGTCGATCTCGAACCAACCGAAAGAGAGAAGGGTAGGGAAGGGGGTGGTGATGGACGGTAGGGGTGGTGCGTCTTGAGGACGACTTGGCGATGGTGTGAGGAGGATGAAGAAGGGGGGGCAATGCAGGTCGGGCGGCTGGGTTTATGTGCTGGAGCGCCTGGTCCGGGTGGCTGCCAAGCGGTGGCTGGTTGGCCGAGCTGGACGGGCGAGGCTGGGCTGCTGGAGGGCGGCGACAGGCTGGGATAGGCTGGCGTGCTGGCGGTGCTTGGGCGTGCTGGTTGGCTGGGCGCGGGTGTCGGTCCATCTGGCGCCTTTGGAATTCCTGGAAATTGTGTCGACGTGGCAGGTGCGGTGTGGACAGCGTGCAAGAGGCGCGTGCGCTGGCCAAGCGTCCGGCTTGCTTGGAATTGCGCACCAGCGGCGCAGCCTTGACCGCTTTTGCTTTTGCTTTTGCTTTTGCTTTTGCTTTTGCTTTTGCTTTTGCTTTTGCTTTTGCTTTGCTTCGCTGGCAACTTGAAAGCGGCCAAGCGAGGCAGGGTAAAGGCGGTCGCGCTGTGGGCGGAGAGATGCAGCGGCATCCCAGCCCTTGTCTGCTTTCTTCCAGCTGGGCGTGAGCTGGCCCCGCCCCTTGCCCTTTGCATGCGCGAGCGATAGAACGGCGCCGAAGGTTCGCGTCGCCTCTGCTGCTCCCCACCCGCCCAGCTCCAGCGAGCTAAGTACGTAGCAAATGGCAAGCTGCGCCCCGACCTGCGCTGCCAAACGCCACCCACCTGGTTTCAGTCGATCGGGGCGGTCGGTCTAACAGGCAAACCAGCCTTGTCCCCACCGTCCCGGTCGTTGAATCAGGCGCCGCCGGCGTAAATGGCGTCGTTTTGCTGCCGTTCGTATTATGATTCGCCCAAATATAGGCGATTTCTCGTCGTCGGCGCCCTGATGGACGGTGGGGTTCCAGCGTGGCATCCGTACTATTGCAGCGGCATTGGCGATAGCAGAGCAGGCTTACGTGGCACCAGGTTCCGATGAATGCGTCGACGGTGGCGTGGCAGCTTTGGCCCTCTGTGGTACAAGGAATGTCGCGCTATGTAGAAGGACACGGGGTCGGTCTAGTCGATGCACAGCTTTTGCCACTGTGCGTATGTGGCCAGCACCGCAGGCCCATCGGGAAAAAGACGCTGAAATTCAAAGGAAAACCGGAAGACGAGGACAGCAGAACAACAATCCCCCTCAGAACCGCGCTTGTGACCTCGCCGTTTCCAAAAAGATGCCAAAAAAAACACCCCCAAAAGAGGCCCAATTTAGGCAAAAAACCTGCAGCACTGAGGACTCCTTCGTGGTCCCCCACCGTATTACCAGGCAATCGGTACCCCGCTTAACTTCGCGCATTGGGAGAAAGTAGTGCTTTCGTGGTCCTATGGCCGCAGATATCAGGGAAATGATCAAAATATATATTATCACCAGTATTTGTAACTGTTGTAATTGAGAAATACCAAGCGGAATGATTGAAGCATGCTGAGTCCTATTGCGAGGTAAAAGTACAAAGGCAGAGGGGAAAAAGGGGGAGAGGAGGTGGGAGAGGAGGGAGGCAGAGGCTGGGGCAGGGGCAGAGAGAGCAGAAAAAGCCAACAGGAGGGGATCGCTACGGCCAGGGAGGTGAATCACATGGCTCATACCAGGGCGCGCACCCGCTTGGCACCGGCACCAGCTCCCGCCCTCCGCTTCTTGAAGAGCCCGCCTCCGCCGCCGGCCGTGCCGTCTCCGGCTGGCGAGGGCTGCGGAGGCGAGTCCACCTTGGTATCGGCCCTGTCCGCGGTTGCAGCGGCTGACCCCTCGGTCTTGATTGACGCGGTCGACGACGGCAAAGCTTCGTCCCGATCAGCCTTGACCGCAGCACTCGTGGTCGCAGCCTCGCCCGACCCACCGTCCGGGTGCGGCTTGTTCGGAGGCGTTGACGGTACACGGTGCTCCTGCTCCTCGATCTTGGCTGCTGCAGAAGGCGCTGTCCCAGCCTCGACGACGGTATCGGACGGCTTGTCCTTCTTCCGAGCGTCCAACCGTACGGGCGTCCAGTGGGGAAGCAGCCTGGCCCTGGCCTCGTCTTCCTTCCTGGCCCGATCCTGGCTGGTCTCGACCTTGATGCGCTTCTTGACCTTGATGTTGGCGAAGCCGTCGTCTTCGTCGTCTTCATCCCCGTACTCCGGGGCGCTGCGTTCCTTAAGCTTAAACGCTCTTGCCTCGTGCTTCTCGCTCAGTGGGAGGGCGGCGTAGGCAGAGTCGGCGTGCGTGGCCGATGATCCAGAGACACCGGCTACAGATGCCGCGTCGGGCGGAAGGGCGACGGCCTCCCACTGCCCTACAAAACCCTGTTCTTTCCTCTGCTCCTGCTCCTGCTGTCGGCGCAGCACTTCTGGATCCTCGGTGTAACCGAGCGACTCAGCGGTGCTGTAGGCAGCCAGCTTGTCCGCTGGCTTCCACTCGGCCGCCTTTCCGCTACCTTCCGCTGCTGTGGCACCGGCGGCACCAGCCTCGGCTTCCGAAGGTGCGGACGCTGAGGGCTGTGGCGCGGCGGATAATGATGGGGGCAAGGCGGAGGAAGAGGCGGTGGCGGCGGCCTGGTCGAGCGCATAGCTGGCCAGCGCCTGCCGCTCGATCTTGTCCATCTCTTGCTTTGCAAGGTCAGCCTCCTTCTTCTCCTGCTCGCCCTTGCGGTAGAAGCCCTTGAGGGCGCGCTCTACATTGTTCTTGTGTCGGAGTCCGCCCTCGTGCTGGCGGCGCGAGGGGATGTCGTCGTTGATGGTGACGTTGCAGTACTTGCAGGTCCATCGCTTGCGCGAGATCCAGACGTCGGCCATCTTGGGCGGACCGCGCGGGTGCGTAGAGGGTATCAAATGGGTCGCTTGGAATGCTGCTGCGAAAGTGGCGGTCGAGGTGGTGGTGCGCAGAAGCGTTAAGGGTGCTTGCAGCAGACTTAGGGCGTAAAGCCCAAACGGGAGGGGTTGGTGAAGCACGACTCTTTTCCAAAAGGTGTGGAGGCAAGGCTGTGGGAAGCCCGCGACCGCGGAGCCGAAGAGCTGCGCGCATACGGATCCGACAAGACTCCAGGATGGGATGGTCCGTACGTCCCTGATGCGCCCGTAGGCGAAAAAAAAGGTGAATTGGCGAAAAAAAAAGAAAAAAGAAAAAAGGAATTCAGGCCCGCAAGGGAAGAAAACCAAGAAGTATTTGAATTTCAAGGTGCAAGGCTACAGACGACAAAGACACACAGGCGAGACACAGGCAGATGAGATTAGCAACCGCGCTTCTCGGCCAGAGCGGCAAGGCGAAGGGTAATGTGCTTCTTATTCGTATCAAAGTATGCAAGCTAGTAAGAGAGGAGCTGGTAGTCAGTCACCCAAGAGGGCGTGGTGCTTTAAATTGTGATTTTGCAGACGTGGGTAAGGCGAGAGCAAAGCCCCGCATATCCGCCGCTGCGTCTGTCGTGGTCGTCGTCGCGGCCGGCCCGCCTTTGTCCGCCGCCCCTCGTCACCACCACCACCACCCCTCCACCCACCACTCCGCCGATCCCCTTCCCCCTTCCCCCTCCTCCTCGACCTCGCTCGCCTCTTCCTCCCCTCTACGCTCCGCCACACCCAACATACCCGGCAAAATGGCCTTCCTCCGCGCCGCCCTTCGAAGCGTCCAGTCGCGAGGCTTTGCCTCCTCTTCCCGCGTCGCCGCCCAGGAGTCGTCGTCCTCGGCCACCCAGAAGGCGTCCAGCGCGCTCGAGAGCCTCAGCCAGAAGGCGCAGCAGGTTGGCGGCCCCCTCGTCAAGCGCGTCGAGGGCCTCCTCGGTGGTACGTGCCGCCCCATGGATCCGATCCTCCCAACAAAGCTCGACCAATTCGGTGTTTGGGGATGAAAAAGGGCAGCTTGTAGAGCAGAGAGGCTGTTCCCCAACGCTAGTCTGCAGCTCGGGCAAAGAGCTTGATGCCTGCTCTTAGGAAGGCGGTGGGAGGTTGTTCTCCCGAAGCCGTTCGAGACCACGGGGTCCGCTCCACCTGGACGATCCTGGTCCTCTCTTCCGACAGGAACAGCCTTCCGCGCCTGCGAGCCCTCTCCGGCCCCCAATGGAGCCATGCCACTTCCCAACTGAAGCACACAGCCCCGTGCAAAGCCGTCCTCGCTCTCGCTAACGCCCTTGACGCTCATCCGTCTTACCCCGCACTTTTCTCTCCGTTCCTCGCTTCCGTATCTCTACGGTCCCGGATCAACAGGCTACTCGGAGCCTCTCCAGTACAACCTCAAGGTCGCCGGCTCTGTGGCCAAGCAGGTCTACGTCGCCGAGGGTCTTGCTCCGCCTACCTCGTTCTCCACCATCACCGGCGCCTACCGCACCATCTGGTCGCGCGTCTCAGATGCCGGCTACTGGGCCCAGCTGCTGACCAAGGGCCAGTGGAAGAAGGTCGCCATCTACGGCCTCGAGGCGTACGGCATTTTCACCATCGGAGAGATGGTGAGTTCTGGACCCTTTCCCCACTTTCACTGTTTGACTCTTGGGTCTTTCCCTCTCTCCCCTCCTCAATGCCCTTGATCCTTGCTGGGCATGGTTCAAGAAAGTTTGATGGAAACTGACGATGATCGCATCTGTCGCTCCCCACCTATGAAACCTACCTCGCGCCACATCACAACAGATCGGAAGGAGGTCGCTTGTCGGCTACAAGCTCGACACCTCCAGCCACGGCCACCACGGCCACCACTAAGCGGTTTGTCCCCTCTTAGGTACATGCACGCATCCTTGCCACCCCGGATCTGACTCCCCTCTAAACAGGCGTGCGGACACACTCTCATGCACGCAGACACACGAACACACACAAAAACATTGCAGTAGACGTAACCGCCTTGCAACGGTCTGGATTTCCTCTCTTGACCTTCGACTGTGTAATCGCACCAACCTCTTTTGCTTCAACTCTCGCAACGCGTTGCTCGCATCGCATCGGAACGGGCTCTCCCTCGTCCCTGCCTCGTCTGTGCTTGCGCATGGTTGCACGGTGCCGTGCCTTTCTTCAAACCGCGCTCCAACTGTCGATGCTGGCGCCGGTCGCTGCCTTTGCTTTGCTGTTCTTTGCGCCCTCGTCTTCGTTTGGTTGGTTGCGCGTACGGCGGCGGGTGAACGTTCGTGTCACGCTGGCGCTCCGATCCCTGGGGGAGCTCTGATTGCCACCACGCTCGTTGCTTGCCGCCGGCGCGGCATCCTTTTTCGATTCCCGCTTCCTTTCCATCACTCTTTGGTCCTCTCCTGCACCTCGCTGCCCATCTTGTGCGCTACACCCGGAGACTGGTGCCCGTGCTCAGGGGTCTTTCTGTGTTGATCGACGGAGATGGGAAAGGCTGTCCGACGAAGGGCATGTTAGGATCGGGCGCATCGGTCGTTGTACAGCTCCAAAAGGCGAGTTTGGCAGGATCCGCCCCTCGGAACTGCGCCTCGGTGGTAAGAGGTTCCGCCGGCCAGTCGAGCGGCGGCGACCGGAGCCTAAAGCAGTCCGCCCACGACCACTCGTGGCAGGGCAGAGACATGCTCGCCCCAGCGCCTTTCGGCGGCTCGCGCAGGATCAGGTCACGCGGCGCCAGTTGTGTTCGGAGGCACTGGCCCAGCTCTTTCTCCAAGGCACCGATCACCCTTGCTCGCAACAGGTCTTTTTCATCGATGCCGCCGCCAGAATCGTCGAGAGCCTCCGTCCCTTTGCTCTCCGTTGAGTCCTGAGGCCCTTCTTTGACTGTAGGATCAACGGACTTGGCCATGATCGGCCGCCAGTCGTAGGTGACGGAGCCGTAGCCGATCGTCGTCCATTCCTGCGCATAGCTGACGACCTCGAGGAACTGCTGCTCGCTCAGGGCAGCCTCGTCGTCCAGATGGCGGACGACGAGGATTCGAACCTCTGGAGGCAGCTGCCAGAAACGCGAGAGGCCAGACGGAGGCACCGCTTCGCGCATCCGCGCGCGGCAACCGAGGACTCTCGCGGCTTTGAGGACGCGCAAGGCGGCCGCCCGCACCTGCTCGGCGTCTTTTCGGTTTAGCCTGGTGCGTGCCGCGAGCAGGGTGCGCCAGTCGAGCAAGTGGACGCCCGACTCCGTCTCGACGGCCTCACGGTACTCTTCATGCCACGCGGCAGCGTCTCCGCCAGCTCTGGCGATAATCGCTTCCACGCTGGCATCGCCGCTATCGTTGTCGTCGGGGCGGCCACGAGAGATCTGCCCGACTTGTCGCTGCAGCTGCAGGTACTGCAGGACGCAGCGCCGGCGATCAGGCGGCGCCTCTCGGAGGAAGGCCCGTAGCGAGCCCGGTGCGGTTGCGTCACTGACTTCATCCCCAGAAGCTGCCAGTTTCCTGACATTGGCCATGGTCAGGTCAAGATGTTGAAGGCAGCGGTTGGGCCTCAGTTCACTCCGCGGTATAACCTCGCTGATGTCGCCGTCCCGCTTTGCTGACCTAAGCAGATCGACATCCTCGCGCGGTAGCTCGTAGGGTCCCCAGACGGTCCCGACCAGCGCAGCAAAGATGGCACGCCATCCCTTGATGCCGAAATCGTTCGCGTTGAGGCTGAGTACTCGTAGACGGCGGCACTTGGAGTCGCTCGAAATGAGGCGTGCCACCGCTCTTGCGCTGTAGAGCTCCCCAAGGTCGTCGTCCACGCCGTCGGACCCATGTTTGAGCAGCTCGCTGATTTGCGTGCATGACAGCTGGAGCTTCTCCAAGCAGCAGCCGTCCCACTGGATCGCCGCCAAGAAGCTGACAAAGCTCTTGCGCGACATGGGGTTGTTGTTGAGGCAGAGGGTTCGGATCGCCGATCGACCGATACTTCGACCCAGCTCGGAGAGGGTCTCGGCGTCGAGTCCCAGCTTGTTGCTGGACAGGTCGAGGAGCCGAAGGCTCCAGGCGTTTTGAACGAGGAGCGAAAGCCATGGAAGGTGCTTGTCTTTGATGGAGTCGTGGACCAACTCGAGCACCCGCAGCTGGGTATAGTCGGGGGAAAACACAGGCGCTTTCCCGATGGTGTTGAAGAAGTGCATCAAACTCAAACACCTGTCGACGTGCTCCATCCGTGCAACGTCTCTAGGGGTCTTGGCCAATGCAATCAGGAGTGACCGGACTTCTCGCCTCCTCGCCCTGTTGAGGTGGCTTGCAAGTAGGGTGGCGATGGGCTCGTTCTGCTGCTGTAGCTCCAGAAGGATCCCAGACACTGAGTGAGTGTCCGTTTCGCCTTCCTCATCGTCGTCGCTGTAGTCACTATTGTCGCTGTCATCGCTGTCGTCGTCGAGGTCGTAGCCAATTTCGCGCGTAAACATGGCGATCCTGCGGCGGCTCTGGGACTCGCGGTATGCCTCCTCCAGGGCGTCGGAGTCGGGCAGCGAGACATCGTCGCAGTCCATGGCGATGATCTCGGTAGGAGTAGTTGTAGGAGGGCCTCACTGGGCTGATCGACGAGGGTGGGAAAGGGGAGCTGGATGGGCGAGCCGTTGGCACGGCATGGCACGGCATGCCCGCAGCAAGGCGCGCAAGAAAGCGGCAAGGGCGGTGAAGTCATAAAAGCCAGACCCTGCATAGAGAGCATCCGTCCAAGCAGCCAAGCGCCCGCGCGATAAAGGCGGCAATGCAAAGGTTGAAATTTGGAGGTCTGTGCTCGAGCTATCCCGCTCGAGGGCATGGAAGCACTTACCACTAAGACTCATAACTCATAACTCTTGCATTTTTGTATGCCGCCAGAGGACGGGAGGCCGCGAGGCTTGACGGGTGAATAGATTTGTGATACGATTCATAATTATAAAGTATGATTCGAGTTGGCCGCGGGACCGCTTCGAGGCCCCTTGCACCCACCACCGCACCTCTAAATTTGAGGGGCGCTAGGACACATCCTCTCCTCTCGTCGTTGGGCCTAGCCTTGGCTCTGGCGCCAGTCTGAGCACCTGCTCTTGCTCTTGCTTGGGCTCTCTGGCTCTGGCTCTGGCTCTGGCTCTGGCTCTGGCTCTGGCTCTGGCTCTGGCTCTGGCTCTGGCTCTGGCTCTGGCTCTGGCTCTGGCTCTGGCTCTGGCTCTGGCTCTGGCTCTGGCTCTGGCTCTGGCTTGGGTAAGTACTGGATTGGGTTTAAGCTCGTCGCACTTTGCCTCGTTCGATTCCATCACCATCCAAACTGCCTTCCCATCGACTGAACCCACCCACCCCCTTTTCGTCGGCTGATCCGCACCGTCAGTCTCGAGCGTTGCCAACTTTCATTCTCGCTCGTCATTCATCGGCCGTTCCCGCTCGGCCAAACCTTCCCTCCTCTTTAGCCCTGTCTCGGCTCATGGCGATACGGTTCCGTTCGGTGTCGGGCTGGCCGGGTTTGGTGCCGCTCTTGGTGGCGGTGGTGGCGGTGGTGTGCCAGCTATCGACGAGCGTGCTGGGCTGGGGTCTGGCGGGCCACCAGATTGTGGCGACGATTGCGCAGACGCAGCTGCATCCACTGGTGCGCAGGCACCTGTGCAGCATCCTGCCCGACTTTACGCGCTATTCGTCGGTGTGGCCTCCGACGACGACGGGCCCGCCCGAGACGCACTGTCACCTCGCCGTGCTCTCCGGCTGGCCCGACACGGTGCGCAACCGATTCCCTTGGAGCCCGCGCCTACACTACGTCAACCCCGTCGACGACCACCCGCCGCAGCACTGCACCTTTGGCGAGACGGGATGGACCACCAACGACAACGTCCTCTACGCCATGGTCAACTACACCGAGCGCCTCGTCAGCCAGACGGGCGAAGAGCGCGACCTGGCCCTCCGCTTCCTCGTCCACCACGTCGGCGACGCGCACCAGCCCCTCCACCTCACCGGCCGCGCCCATGGCGGCAACGACGTCTGGGTCCACTTTGAAGGCAGAAAGGCCAAACTCCACTCGGTCTGGGACGGCCTCATCCTCAACAAGCAGATCCGCGAGCTCCACAACTACACCTCGCAGCTCCCCTCGCCCCGCATCGAGAGTGCCCTCCGCGGCAACGTCTACGACCCCTACATCCGCTGGATCCTCAACGAAGGGCTCGGCCAGCCCACCAAGAAGGGCGGGACACCGCAAGGATGGTTTGTCGACGAGGCCGAGACCTGGACCAGCTGTGAAGACGAAGCCGCTAGCACCACCACCGTCGCCGACGCCGCCTCTATGTTTGGTGGACAACAGGTGCTCTCGGCCTGGGACCCGTCGGTGGTCGACCAGACCGACCTGCCCGTCTGCCCCTACCACTGGACCAAACTGATGCACCCGCTCGTCTGCCAGTACGCCTTTGCCTCGCCCGTTCCCGAGTGGGAGGATCCCAAGTTATCGTCGTCATCGTCACCGAACGACGAGGAGCAGCGCTACCCGCGCTATCCGCCGATATCGCAGCCGCCGCAACCGGAGCTCGACACGCCCGAATACCTGGGCCGCATCGACGGTGACCATGTCCTCCAGCGCCAGTTTGCCAAGGCCGGCCTCCGCCTCGCCGCCATCCTCAACTCGCTCCTCCTCGATGAGGCCAAGGCTGCTTTCGCCGACTCGTCTTCATCCGATTAGGGGGCACTTGTCCCGTCTTTCTATTTCGCAGTCGTTGTTTCTGTCCTT
>JALNIF010002570.1:0-24947 GCA_026284005.1 Thecaphora frezii | reverse complement strand
TACTGGGAACCGGTCACAAGTGCACTATGGCAGGTTCCAGGCACTGAGGCTGGGAAGGCCATACCTATGCTGGCAGTGCTGCTTCCTAGACTGGATCCCCATCCAGTCTAGTCAATTGTACACACAGTGTTAGCTCTATCTTGTGGAGCTCAATGCCTCTGTACCATAGTACTAGCAATCCCATCCCTTACTCTGCCATACCTTCTGCCTATGGTGTACAATGGTGCTTGTACACCCTTGACAGATCCACCACCACCACTAGTTGCTCCAGCCTCTGGCATGAGCGCCAATAACAACTTCCATCCCTCAGCTTTATGGGAACCTGCTCCAACCATGCTGTAACATGTTCCCAGTAACGGGAACATGCCACAGACCTGCCATAACCAGTTCCTGCCCAGGAACAGAGCACCACTGTTACTGGTTGTTGATTGTATTTAGTAGCACATAGCTTACTTGGTACACTGTCAACAATACTACCCTACTGCTTGAGCCTCTACACTGGACTGCCTACAACTCCCAGCCCAACGCTCTATCCCAGCCATGGTTAGTAAGATCTGTTGGGGCTTAACCTTACAATTGACCTCTTACCCTAGGTCTGGGCATGCTTGTGATGGCTGACCCGCAAAAGCCTACCAGCAAGGTCACTCATGTGTTAGGCCATGCAGAGATGGCTTCCGGCCAAGTGGTAGTCTAGCAGTGGAAGTGTGGACCAGTTGATGCTGGAGCTGAGATGAAAGGCCCAATTGACAGAGATGGTGTTGGAACATTCCAACACCATGTAGGAAAGCACAGGAGGGCCAACTGCTTCTTGGGACCACTCATTGTTTGTATTAAGTATTACCTAGAGTACTTGGTGCACCTTGACAATCCCATACTTTCCTCTACCAAGCCTCTTCTGAGCCCTGAAAACTACCAGTCCATTGCCATTTGCTACTGCAAATGGTACAAAAGACCTGATGAGTTTAACAAGAAGTAGCAGAGGTTGCTGCAGCCAAACTGAGAACAGCTGGATTGATTGTCACAGCTATGGGTGCTGCAGACACAGTAGTGGCAGCAGAAGAACCAACAGGAAGAGAGCCAGAACCAGAAGGGTAAGGGAGCTGGCATAAGGGATGGCCAGAGGATGCTGATGTCATGGCAACAGCAAAAGGGGAGAAGCAAGAACAAGATAGAATAGAGATGGTGGTTGCCTGTTGGCAGAAGATGCCTAACAACAAACCTAACAATACAGGGCTCCACACTCAAAATCAATATTTACCCAATTCAACCATTATTTACTCCATCTTTCCACTATTAAGTGCAAAACCCACTATTCCAAATCCTGGTATTTGCAGTTTTGCCTCTAAAAATCACTATCTTGAATCCTATCAATTGCTATTGGTTATGCAATTCATAATGTTTCCTCACCATTTATTTGTAAATCCAACCACTACTTCAAAAGCATCAATCACTATCCTTCCATCCAAAACTACTGACTCAGCATTGACCCCCTGCTAAAAAAAAAAGAGGCAAGGAGTATCAAAACTGTTTTTGCGGTAGCCTGGTTACTTTTGTCATTTTACCTTGGAACTCGGGTTGCAGGTATTTGCATCAGGGAAATTGTTACATTTGAACTTGGGTCGGGCCGAGGCATAGATGAAAGACTTCCTTGCGTTTCTTTCGGAACCGCACCACCCCTTGGTACAGCACCTCCACATCGCCTCTGTTGGGTTGGTCGGTCTCTGCTTGGGGCTCGGTATCTTGCGTCAGCTCACATTGCCACCTTCCTCGGCCCACCCCGACCTATTCCCACTCTCTCGCGCTCCGCCCTGTCCAAACCCCTCTCCAAGTCCACCAGAGACGGCGTCGGATGCCACCCCAGTGGCCAACACCACCACGGCGACTACCGAGAACGACCGAGAACCGCGGAAATGCCCCTCCCCACGCTGCCGCTGCGAGCGCGCGGCGCCTACTTTGCCCAGGGCGCCAAGCAGCTGACGCTCGAGCACTTTTTGCTACGCAGCAAAGCGTTAAGCCTCTACCGCAGCTTTCTGCGCGCTACTCGCGGTACGTCCCATCCTGTTGCTTCCTTCTCGTCCCTCGTCGTCAAGGCGATGATTCCTTCTCCTCGGTCTTCGATTGAGTCTCGCTGATGCGAAGCTTCCCTAGGCACACCTTCCCCACCTACCTCGATTGCGATGGATCTACCGTGACGCAGATATATCCAACCCAGAGGCACGGTGGGAGACGATCCAGTTCTTCCGAGGTGACTTTGATCGGTACAAGCACGAGGTCGACGTGGTGAGCAGCCTGCAGCCTCTAGCTTCTTTGTTTGCCCCTCAAACTCGCAACGGTAGCGTCGCGATGCGCTGCTGACGTTGCCTGTGGCGCTTCCCCTTGCCCCATCTTTGCTTTTCTTTCGTGTGCTCCGGTGCGACGCCTCTCTCCGGCTACAGGTGCGGATCCGCGACCTCTTGACCCAGGGCGGCATCTTTTTAAAGCAGATGCAGGGCCAGATGTCGCTCTCGGCGGCTTCGGGTGGCGCGGGGGCGAGCAAGCTCAGAGGGACAAGGTAGATGATCCAGGCGTAGCGAGTTTGGCGCCCCGGACTTAGCGAGGGTGATGTCATCGGGCTTGCGGTGGAGACGCGCTAATCTACGGGCTTTTACATTGGAGTCTTGTGCGTGTGGGTGCGGCGCAAGCAAAGATAGTGTGTGGCTGCTCTGAAGAGGTGCGTGCATGGGTGCATGGGTGAAGGACTGGCTGGTGGCCTATCTTTCTCGCACGTATTAGGACGCGTCCATGCCGGGGCCTTCTCGCAGCAGATATGGGGATGGTGGTGGTAGTGAAGCTGGGTGGTTTCCAGGCGCAAGCGGTGTTGCACAAGGCATGGTCTGAATGACTCGATTGCTAGCAATCCAATGGTCCCGCTCAATATCCGCAGTGTCCGCCCTTTGCTGCGATCACGGCAGCCACTCGCCGAGGCACGTCGATTGAGCTAATCTAGAGGTGGAGATAGCGCGTCCTAATACGCGCGAGAAAGATAGGCAAGGTGCAAAGCGAAGCTGAGGATGGAAAAAGACGCAACTGCTTCGGATCCGAAAAGTAGCGCGGTGTGGGCTCCACGTGACGCGACGGGCTGCAAAGGCGGGGGTGATCGCGCTGTGCGTGGGTTTAAGATTGTCAGTGACGGTGGCCACGCTCACGTCGGCCGTTTGCCTTTGCCATCCAATCGCTTCCCGCATCACCTCCACCCCGACACCGTCGCCGCCGCCATCGCATCGTTGTCGTCTACACTCGAGTCGCACCCTTTGCTCCCCTTGCTTTCAAGGCACTCGCCTCTTTTGCTGTCGCGACTTGTTCCAAAGCTGTCCCATCGCAGCCTCGGCTTTTCCCCTGCCCTCTTCCCTCCATCCTCCCTCCACCCTCTGCCCGCCGCCCACCACCACCACCACCACAACCGCCCTTGCTCGCCTGCACGCCTCGTGGTGCTTCACCTCTCGCCCATCATGCCCCCCACCAAGCCCAAGGGCGGCAAGATGATGTCTCTCATCAACTACCGCCTCCGCATCACGCTCAACGACTCTCGCCAAATCGTCGGCCAACTGCTCGCCTTCGACAACCACATGAACCTCGTCCTTGCCGATTCGCAAGAGTACCGTAAAGTCAAATCCAAAAAGGCGCGCGCTAAAGCAGCTGCCGCCGCTGCTGCTGCCTCTTCCAAAACCCAACCTCAGGAAGACGATGACGACGACGAAACCGAAGGAGCGACGCAAGGTGGAATCCAGCTTCCTGAGCAAAAGAGGACACTGGGTATGCTCATCCTCAGGGGGGAGAATATCGTCTCGATGAGCATTGAAAGTCCCCCGCCCGCGGAGACGAACAAGGAAACGACGATGCCTCCCGGACCCGGAAGGCCGATGGCGATGGGAAGGGGAATGGGGCTTGGGGTTCCCCCACCACCCGGTATGGCGGGTGTACCACCCCCCTTGATGGCGAGGCCCATGGCGTATAATCGCCCACCGCCGCCGCCGGGGATGCCGGGGATGCCCCCGCCCCCCGGCATGCCGTCAGGTCCCCCGCCGGGATTCGGTGCCAGGCCACCCATGCCCCCCGGTTTCGCAGGCGGGGCTCCCGGTGGAATGCCGCCGGCGGGTCCCCCACCTGGTTTCCCTCCTGGTGGATACAGGGGCGTTCCTCCCCCCGGGTAAGTGGTCTGACCATCCCACTTTTTCTTTCCCCCTTTGGTACTGCCGAGAGTAGCACACGACGCTGACGCTCCTTTGCTCCCTTGCTCCCTGCTCCTTGCACCTTGCTATTGTGTTTTCTGGATCGCGGCCCGACGTGGCGTATCAGCTTTGGCATGCCGCCCCGTCCTCCGCAGTAGTGTCGCCCTCAGACCCCTCCTATACAGCCTGGTTGCTCGGTTCCTTCCCTCCCCCGCGATGCGGCAAAAAAGGGGCGGAAAGGGATGCGTTTTTACTGCCCGCGCAGAGCTGGGGTTACTCCTCCCCCTCTTTACCCACACACACGCCCCTTTGCAAGCACGCGCAAAACGCTCCGTATCCTCCAAGCCCCCTGTATCCCGGTCGTGCTTTCTTGAACCCCAAACCTCTTCCCCCTATCGCTGTCGCCGCCACCCTTCTTCTTCAGCCTCGGACCGCCCCCAATTTTTTCTTTCTGTACTGTTATACGATTCCGCAAAATGCCATTTCTCGGAGAGAGGTGCACTTCCTCTACCTCCACCGCGCTCCGATACTTGTAGCCCTTGTAACTTGCTTCCTCTGCCTTCCTTGAGTCTGGCCCGGTAACGTTACAGCGCGGTATAGTATACAGCGTGACGCGCGGATCTCTGAAACATCCAACTGGGCTCTCTACCTTGACCTGGGGAGCCAAGGGCCGAGCCGAGGTGGGACTGGCTGCGGCTCGGCCCGCTTACTTCTCCAAACGCTTCTTGATCTGCGCTAGCTTGACCTCGAGCTCCATTAGCGATCCCTGCAGCGCTGAGTGGCAGGTTCGCAGACCCGTCAAGAGGCTCACGTCGCCGTCGGCCGCCTCGGACGTCTCGTCGCCTCTTTTGGCTGGCGGCGCCGATGTGATCGCTACGACGTCTCGCTCGCTGGCGCACTTGCGCGACTTACGTCGCTGCTCGCTGATGCTGGCTTCGCCTCGGGTCGCAGACGACGCTGAGAGCGAGTGGACGTCGTCGGCGCTGGCGCTCTTTTGCGCGCTAGCGTCCGCACTGCCACCACCACTGTCGCCACCACGGCCACCACGGCCACGGCCACCTCGACCGCCTCGGCCACGGACCTTGACGGCCGAGGTCGCAGTTCCCTCGACGTTGCTAGAGCCCGCATCGCTCGGCGCGACCGGAGCGGCATCTGGCTTTCGCGGAAATGGCTTCGTGCTGGCGATGTTGAGCGACGAGAGACGCCGCGTCAGCTTGTTAGTTGCTTCTCGAAGCGGCCGTGACACTTCGGCCTCGGCACGAGGCAATAGTTCCTCGGTAGTGGCGTGTCCTTGTTGCGAAGCGGAGGCAGCCTTGGCGTCTTGGTTCGATGCATCCAGCCTCGATGAGGCACGCCGGAGGCGCCGCTCCTTGGTCAGGGCGATCATCATCTTGAGGTGCGACTGCGTCTGCATTTGTATCTGGCTCACGGATCGGAGGCCCGGTCTTTCTGGCGACGTCACCTCGTGCGGGTCCTCCGGCAGCGGCGCTTCCGGCGCGGCCGGCCTGTATTGCTGCAAGGCTCTTCGGCCTGCGCTCGTGTTTGCCAAGGACCTGCTCTGCTGCCTCAGGGCGCCGCTTTCGCTGGCCCTCCTGCGTCGCTCCCCGCCCAATTCCGCGTCTAGGGACTTGGTGGAGAGCCCATCGCTCGGCCGCCATCGTCCGGCAGCGGCGCTCGAGAACCTCCGCCGCTCGCCGCCCGCTCCGCGCTCAAGGTCGAGTGGCGCTGGCTCAAGGAAAGCATCGTCCAGCGTGGGCGATAGCGTTCCCTTGGCCGTCTTGAGACCGCCCATGCTGCTGGGCCGGCCGATGCCCATGCGGTACTCGGAGAGCATGTCGCGGCTGCTCTTGCGCTTGACCTCGCGCACCGTCAAAGAGTCGCGCCGTAGCGAGCCGTCGCTTCCGCCGATATCGCTGCCGCGTCTTCCGCTGCTGTTTGGGTCGAGCAAGGCGAAGGCTCCAAGCACCGGGACCTTGCCGAGACTCCCGACGCTGGAGCCGGCGTGCGCGCTGCTGCTGGACAAGTTCTCGACGCTGCCGTTGGCGGGCGATGACGTGCCTTGGCGGCCGTATGTCGTCAGCATCGATATGGGCCGCGTCTTCGCCGTCAGAGCCGCCGCCGAAGTCGAGGCAGTGGTGCCAGGCAAAGTGTTAATCTGGTCGGGAGCGATCGATACATCGTGCGGAGAGGACGAGAACCGTTCGAAGCCATCGTTGAGCGATAAGGGAGACGACGAACCGCGGGAGACCCCCACTATACGAGCCGCATGGGCCTCCGTGAGCGACGGGCTCTGCGTGCGCGTCGGCTTTGTCGGCGTTGATCGATGCTGGGCCTTGATCAGGAGCTGCCGCGTGCTCCGCTTGTGCTTGAGGCCGCCGCGGCCCGCACCGTCCGTGCCGTCCGACAGCGACGATGTCGAGTCGTCCGAATCGCAAGAGTCGTCCGAATACATGGATAGGGACTGGAGGGTGGCGAGGCGGGTGGTCAACGAGCCCTCGTTGTTGGGCTCTTCGCCGAGCGGCTCCAGCTCCGGCCGCAGAGGTTGGCGAGCTTGCGACTCCCAGAGCTGCGTCGCAGAAGACAGCGCCCTCCGCGAAGTGACCTCAGCTTCCGCCTCCTCCTCGTCGGAGCTCTCATATTCTGCCGGCCCATGACCTTTGGTGTTGGCCTTGGCGTCCGGCGACGGTGCGATGGTTGCCAGCGACGGCAGTGCCACCGTCGGCTTTGTCTTGGAAAACCTTCGAAAGTCGGGCGTGCCGGCCGGCGGTCGCCGGCGGTCGATTGCCGATAAGGTGTTCCCAGCTGATGGCGGGATCGCCGGCGACGCTTGCTGACGCCGCGGCCAGGTAGAGACGGGCGAACGGCCGTTCCTTTGCTGCTTCTTTACGCTCTTTTGCACAGCCGCCATCATCTCGTCCCAGGCCTGGCTCTCGGACACCTCGCGGACGGCGTTGCTACCGCCCGAGTACCGGCTATCGGAGCCGACACTGCCCGCTCCCGGCGTCGCCGACCGAGCCCGCGCAAGATCGTTTCGCCGCAAAGGTACGCCACGCGTCCTGGAAATCGAGGGTACAGATTCGCTGGTCACGAGGGGGAAAGGATAGGGTGATTGAGGCACCGCAGGTGTCTGCTGCATGGTAGGCTCGATCGGTTCGGGATCGGCCTGACGCTGTGCCACTTGTGCTGCATACTGGTCGGCGAGACAGACGAAGGACGGTTTGCGAGCGGGGGTGACGAAGCTGTGCATCCGGCGAATGGGCACCTCGGCTTTTCTTTCCGATCCGGGCACCGAATCGGCGGCGGCCCTCTCGACCGAGTGGGGCGCGGCGGGTGATGGCAGATGGGACGGCAGAGACGGTAGACCGATGGGCGGAACCTCAGGCGATGCGTGCCTGCGAGAGAGGCGTTCTTGCGGGGTAGAGGCCATCGGTTCGGATCCTCCCCCAACGGCTGGTGATGCGGCCGGATCCGAGTAGAGGCTCGCCATGCTGGGAGCACATGATACCGTCTCCACGGCCGTCTCCTTGAACGCCATGGCTCCCGAGGCCGCCACCGCCGGCGCCGACACGCCTGCTCCTATCGCCGGTTGGAAGCTTCCGGCGTCTGGAACGTAGCTAAAGCCTACCAGAGCCAAGTCGCAATCAGACCAGCGAGGTGTGCTGAAGTTGACCATCGGCGACGACGACGAGGGCAGTGTGCCCAACGCAGCGAAGCGGATCGGAGTCGGCGACGAGGAGGTGTTGACGATGGCGGGCGATGACGAGGAACGCGGCAGGCCGTAGGTGGTGGGCCGCAGCTCCGTCTCTTCCCTGACCGCGGGACCGGCGATCTCGGCCGACCAGCCCGCCAGATCATAGCTCCGGCTGGCGGTCATGCATGGCTGATCGAAGTCGCGGGAGTCCATGTAGGCGGGGAAGTCGTCGAGGTCGCCGGAGTAGAGGGCCGAAAAGTCGGGAAGCGTGTCGATCGCAGACAGGGAGCCAGAGGCAGCCGCCGCGTCGCCCGGAAGCTGTATCCGTGGGCTATGCAGCACCGACAGCTCCGGCTCCGCCCCGACTGCGGCCGCGGCCGCGGGATCGCTCGCTTCGCCAAGGTTGGGTATAAACGGCGGCTCGAGAGGCCACTCTGCCGACCAGTCGGCCTCGTCAAAGAAGCGATGCTCCTGCAACTCAAACGTACCGTTCCTTCCGAGACGGCCGATCGGATCGGTCAGCAAGCTTCGCATCAGGTCGAGCAACGCTTTGGAGCAGTCGATACGGTCATCGAACTGGAGCGTCTGCTGGTGGTTGCGGATGAGCTCGTAGGTCGCCTGCATCTGGTCAGAGAAGAAGGGTAGGATGCCGTAGCGCATTTCGTAGAGCACGATGCCGAAACTCCACCAGTCCATCTCGGGCCCGTAGGCTCCGGGTTCGATGTCTTCCACCCTGGCCTCTGTCTGTCGTGGCCGCGTCCACGGCGCATCGGTCTCATCAAACGACTGAAAGCTCAGCTGGCGTCGAGCGATGCGCTCTTCCTCGGCCTCAAGCAGCTCGGGCGACAGGTAATCGCACGTACCTGTGGGCAGCGAGCAGTAAAAGCGGTGGACCTTGCGTGTCCACATGCGCTCGCCTCCCCTCGAAGGTTCGGGCACCTGGAAGCGGGAAAAGGGCGCGGCGCTGGAGAAGTCGCAGAGCTTCAAGTGGCCCGACCTGTCGAGCAAGAAATTGCCCGGCTTGATATCGCTGCGGCATCGTGGCGGGGGTCGGAAATGCGATCAGGTTAGGGTTGCGCGAGTCAGTTTGCGTCCGCCCGCCGTACATCTCGACTCTTTTGAGGGCCAGGCATAAAGAGGTTCCACGTTGAAGCCCAAGCGAACCAGCTACTTACCGATGGGCGTAACCTTTCGAGTGAACCCAGCCGATCGCCAAGATCATGTCCGCTGCATATCGGCGGATCCAGTCCTCGACCAATAGGCCGGTCGAGGCTCTGCCGGGATACTCTGGCCCACACTTGCTCGCGGCGATCAAGAGCTCGCTCAGGTCTCCGCTTGCGACGTACTCCATCACGAGATGCACCGAACCGTGCGTCTGGAAAGCGGCAACAAGCTCGGGCGTCACCCGCCTCGCCGCCGATGTCGCGCTGTGCTTGGCCAGGAAAACGGTCTCGCACGTTGGCGACTGGATCGCCGCGTTTCGTTTAGCAAAGCCCTTGACGATGGTCTTGAGCACGTACAGCTGCCGATCAAGTTTGCACCGCACCACCTCGACGAAGCTTCCGGAGCTCCTCTGCAGCGTCTTGAGGGACTTGAAGTCGTCAATGGTGAAGTTGAGCCTCGTAAGGGTCTTGACGTGAGGCAGAGCCGCCGATCGAAAAGGGTTGGGGTCATTGCCGGTGGGGATACCGTTGGACGACCAGAGGACGGCCAGTGCGAGGTCAAGCTCTCTGCCCAGGCGACGTGGCGAGTCGTGGGGTTTCTTCGACGACGAATCGCCATCTCCCTGCTCCTGCTGCTGTTGGACATCTTGGCTATCGTCGAAGCGTGGGATTCGATGGCGGCAGTGTAGCTCGAGGTCGCTGAGGGCCTTGGAAACGGCGGGGGCCTTGAGGGCTATGAGGATGCCGTCATGACGGGCAGCCCAAGAGCCGGAGACATCAGGCATCGTCGCGGCAATGCGAGCTATCTTGACTGCTGTTGGGCTTCTCGCAGGTCTGGTATGGCGAGCACGGTATGAGAGGGGACTCAGTCGACACTTCGGCGGCAGTAAAATTGAGAAAAAAGCATCCCAAAGACCTTTGCGTCGACCAGCTTACAGCTTCACTTGCATTACGGCGATGCGGCGGCGAGAATTGCGTCAATTCCGGCCGACCGCTGCGACGAAGCGTCGACGCCTCGATTCACCCTTCGGGCAGGTGGCAAGACGTTAGCTGGCAGACTGCGGATGCTGGTGTCGGCACGAGAGTGGTGACAGTAGCCCTGGTGCCGATGGTTTCGGAGCAAGACCGGCGCGAGGGACGCTCCTTCGGCTACTTAGGCCGTCCCTTCGGTCCGCTCTAAGGTGCGGGCTCGGACCTGCGAGGATGCCCTTCGGAAGGCGCGAAGCCTTTCGGTGGGTTCCGATGCGAGCTTAGGAAGCTAGAAAAAGCGAGACGGTAGCGGTAGTAGCAGTGTTGGCGGTATCAGTGGTGCGCTCGATAAAGCAGAGGGCGTGCCTGTCGTATCCGGACCAGGTTGGAGCAGAGACGTGGCTGAGCGCAGGGAAAGGGCCTAGCGTGGCAAGGTGGCGTCGTTGCAAGATCTCGATGCGTATATGATAGGTGGACCCTGAATGATGGAGGCGTGTATAGGGCCGCAGAGGAGATGGACAAGCAGCTGATGCCGAGCTGGTGTCGTCGGGTCGTCGGGTCGTTGGGACGAACGTCGAGGCCTGAGAGTGTTGCGAATACAAAATCAACATGAGATGCCCAGCTGGAGAGGTAGCGCCGAGCAGTAAAGGGGGCCAACGTTAGGTGAGGCGGACATGGGCCAGAGGAGCGACGCCGACGATGTCGCGACCAAACGTCCATCGAGCCGTATGAGCATGTGACCCTTCATGGCTGCTCTAACGCCGCAAATAGACATCCTACTTACGCTCGGAGTACTTATACCATTAAGTTTAGAGATCAGAAATATATTTATGCACACATAAGTATTCCCCCACAAGAATGTATTAACATTATCCCGCAAGGTGCGAGGGGTCGACGCCCGACCCACATCGCGCTAGCCCTCTGCTTTGTGTGAGATTCAACCCCGCCCGTAGGCTACTACAACAGAAGGAAACACGAGTTGCGCACATACCGTCATCGCAGAGTGTATGTATGTATGTAGTTCAACGAGTAGAGCACCTCTGCTGCCAGAGTGTAGTAGTGGTCCCAGACGGTTGGAAAGCAAGCGAAGGTCGCCTGACGGTGCACACCTACTTGCGGCTGCCAACGCTCTTTATGTACCAGCAGGAAAGTGGGGAGGCCAACTGTGTTGCCGGCCATTCAAAGCATCACCAGGATAGCGTGGCTGCTCGGCATCGACGCCGATCAAGTTGACAAGCTGCAGCACCGCTCGCAGGCTGGCCGGTTTGGGGTCTCGGGTCTGCAGGCCTGCCAGACGAGGGCGCTCGCCGCGGTCTCGACCCGACGCCTCATCCTGGCCGCGGCAAAACAGGCCGAGCGTGGCAGCGCAGAGCGTTGCGACCGTTGATGCTCGCCGCCGAGGCGTGTGCCGGTGATGGTGAAGCGGTTCGGGCAGAGACGAGGAAGCAGCCTCAGCTGCGACAATAACTCTTACTCTGTCCGGTCATGCTGGAGGCTCCAGTTCTGAGATAAAGGGCGGATGCTTTTGGGCCGTTGGCAGGAGAGCGCGGAAGGCGTTCCTCCCACCAGACGAGTCTGCGCTTTCCCAAAAGGTTTGGATCCAACACCTTCCGAGAACTCAACACAACCCACGCACCGCGCATCGCGAGTCTCGAGAGGCGCCGCGTTCGGACTCACGTGATATTGAGCTAAGCCGAGCTGAAAGGGGCAACGTAGTTTAGTGAAGTTAAGCCGAAGCAAGCAATGATCACGACCTTGGCCAACGCCTGTCTGCCGCTAGCCGGTTGGGCGGGCTTGAGGCTGGCGGTGGGAGCCGATTTTGCTCGAGGCGCCACCCACCCACACCTCAGTTGGCTTGGCTAGGTGCTGCACACGGGCCCTTGTGGACGCTCACCTCGTTTTGTTCCTTTTTTCAATTTTGCACCTCCCCCATGGTGACTTGGTTGCAGAGTCATAGTGTATTCGAGTAGGCCAGCCCGCTCAACCCGCGACACATCTCTGGCCACTGTGGACCGTCGCTTCGCATAGCTGGCAGCATCCAAAGTCGAATGCTGGCCTCGCCGTCTCGACTATCTAAGGATTTTCCTCTTTCAACCGTCTCGACTCAGCGACGGGCGCCGATTCACGCCACCGCCGCCCATCTCCCCCGATACAGACCACCGCTCGGCCCATCGCCGCCATCCCGCCACCTCCCTGCCCACCTTACTTAGCCACCCACCCACCTAACTGCCCACCTAACTACCCACCCACCAACCTACCTACCTACCTCACCACTTCGCTATCCACCCACCTACCCGTCCTAGCGACCTCTGAACCCCACCATCGTCTGCCCGCCTTTCCGTCCACGGGCTTTTCGGCATTGCCGCTTGCGTTCATTGCATCGAACCGCCCCGGCACCGCGCACTCACCGCGGTCAGGCTTCTCGCATCGGTCCCGCTCCGAAGGCCTCTGCTGCGCCACCCACCAAAGGCTCGGATCGTGCGCGCCGAATACAACTCTGCGTTTTCAACTGCGGCACACCTCGACGCCCGACGCCGCCTTTCACCTCTACAGTAGATTAAGATTGGGCTCGCGCCTTTTTCCAGGGCTACAGACCAATCGGCAGCGCTGGACGCGCCCGTTCCCCGCCGTTCTCGTTGCCACATCGGCGACCGTGTTTCGCATAGCGCACCAGTGGTCCTCGCCAACCCGCTTGTCACCATCGCCGTTCGCGAACCACCCATCGCATCTCGCCGCTGCCCGCCAGGATGAGCGGAGCGGGCTCGGCACGAAGGCCCGGCGCCAGGGGCATCAAGCTCAAGCCTCCGAAGAAGGTGGGTCATGCCACAGAGCCACTCTCGCCCGACCGTCCCCCTCTTCTTGTTGACCTTTGTGCTGATCCGCTCCACCGATGCCTCCGCAACCGAGTGCAGATTGGACACAGCGTTCCCATCGAGGAGATGTGGAAGCGCCTCGTTGACGCCATCGCCGAGATTCACAATCACAACATCTCCAAGCTCAGCTATGAGGAACACTACCGATATGCCTACAATCTCGTCTTGGTGAGTCGCCCGGAGAGAGAGACCCGCCCGACCTTTTGGTCGTCGGTGCAGGATCGGCGGACTCGCACGTGCCTCTGACGCTCACGCTGCGAATCTTCTGGCCCCCTCTAGTACCAGCACGGCGATATGCTGTACAACGGCGTCAAGCGTCAGATTGAACAGCATCTCGAAAAGCAGTGCAGCGACAAGATTGTGCCCGCTTTCCCTCCCGGAGGTGCAAGCGCAGTCTCGGCGGGCATCGTGCTGCCCGAGTCGCTCTTGCGCAGCACTCCGTCGTCGAGCACCAGCTCCTCAAAGGGTAAGGCGAGGGATACGACCAGTGATTTGGCGTCGGCACATGCAGGCACCGGCGGCGACAGCCACGACGTCAAGGGCGAAGCGGCTGCCCCGGTCAGCATGTCGGCGACTCAACCGGGCGATCGGGCCGACGCCATTGCCCGCATCCAGGCGGGCGAGAGGCTCATGACCGCCATCCGAGATACCTGGCTGGATCACCGTAGCTGTATGAGCACGCTCAGCGACATTCTCAAGTACGCCGACCGGGTCTACGTGCCGCAAGCCAATGTGCCCTCGACCAACAAGCTCGGGCTCGAGCTTTTCCGTGACAGCGTCGTCCGCTCGACCAAATTCCCCATCCAGATCCACCTCTACAGCACGCTGCTCACCCACATCCAGATCGAGCGGGAAGGCTTTGTCATCAGCCGCTCGCTCGTCAAGTCCAACATCGACATGCTCGGCGATCTCACCCATGTCAAGCGCGGCGTCCCCGCGGCGCAGCAGCCGTCGGTCTACACGCACGACTTTGAGCCCGCCTTCCTCTCGACGTCGGCAGCGTTCTACAAGGCCGAAGCCGAACGATTGCTCGACACCTGCGATGCCGCGAGGTATCTCAGCCACGTCGACCGGAGGTTGCAGGAAGAGATGAACCGCGTCTCGGTCTACCTCAAACCTGAGACACAGCAGCCGCTGCAGCAGCTCCTCGAGAAGCACTTTTTGGCGAACCACCTTTCGACCATCGTCGACATGCCCGGTAGCGGACTGGTAACGATGCTCGACGAGAACCGTGGGGAAGACCTCGGCACCATGTATCGCCTCTTTCATCGGGTCAAGGAGGGCCCGCATGTGCTGAGGATGGGGCTCAAGGCCTACATTGCGGCGAAAGGCAAACTTATCAACGACTCGGTCGCGCAGAGCTCAACACCGGGCGCTGCAGCGACGGCGGCAGCGGCGACCGATGCACCAGCCGGCGATGGAGACGGATCCGCAACCGCGGCTGCGGCCAGCAGCGGCTCCAAAGACAAAGGCAAGGCACGCAGCAAGGAAGGCTGCGGAGCGGGGGCAGAGGCGTCGA
This sequence comes from Thecaphora frezii, assembly GCA_026284005.1. Lineage (NCBI taxonomy): Eukaryota > Fungi > Basidiomycota > Ustilaginomycetes > Urocystidales > Glomosporiaceae > Thecaphora > Thecaphora frezii. The sequence continues at coordinate 10,524 of JALNIF010002570.1, read as the reverse complement.
CGCCGCAAGCAGCCATGGCGCTGCGCTGGGTCGAAGAGGTGCTCGACTTCAAGAACAAGTTTGACACCATCCTCGCAACGAGCTATCAGGGCGATGCTGGCTGCGAGACGTCGATCAACGAGGCATTTGAGACGTTCGTCAACACCAACCCGCGCGCGCCCGAGTTCATCTCGCTTTTTATCGACGAGAACCTCAAGAAGGGGCTCAAGGGCAAGACAGAAGAGGAGGTGGACGAGGTTCTCAACAAGACGATCTCGGTCTTCCGCTTCCTGCATGAAAAGGACGTGTTCGAGCGGTACTACAAGCAGCACCTGGCGAAGCGGATGCTGCAGGGGCGGTCGGTTTCGGACGACGCTGAGCGCGGCATGATGGCCAAGCTCAAGATCGAGTGCGGCCACGGCTACGTCCAGAAGCTGCAGGGCATGCTCAACGACATGAAGGTCAGCGAGGACACCAACCTCGAGTTTTCGAAAAACGTGCGCAACTCGGGGCGGCCGCTGCCCTTCGACATGTCGGTCAATGTGCTCACGTCGACCTACTGGCCAATCAGCGCGCAGGCGCAGCCGTGCACCATGGCTCCGTCGATGATGGAGGTGCGCAGGCGCTTCGAGGCCTTCTACCAATCCAAGCACAGCGGGCGCATCCTGACGTGGCACCCGAACCTGGGCAACGCCGACGTGCGCGTCAGCTTCAAGGCGCGCAAGCACGAGCTCAACGTATCGACGTACGCGCTGATTGTACTGCTGCTGTTTGAGGAGGTCGAAGAGGGCCAATCGCTGGGCTATGAGGACTTGGCGGCGAGCACTAGCATCCCAGACGCCGACCTGCAGCGGACGCTGCAGAGCCTGGCGTGCGCCAAGTACAAGATCCTCATCAAGGAACCCAAGGGCAGGGAGGTCAACAAGTCGGACCGCTTCACCTTCAACCACAGTTTCAGCTGCCCGCTGGCGAGGATCAAGATTGCGCAGGTGGCGGCGAGGGTTGAGTCGGCGGGCGAACGCAAGGAGACGACGGAAAAGGTCGAAGAGGAGAGGAAAAATATGGTCGAGGTGAGTGTTTCCTTCATTCCTTGCTCGTGTCCTTTCTTCCTCCTTTTGTACCTAGCTTGGACATTCTGTCCCTGTTTTTTTGCCACGTCACAAACGATGAGCTGGGTGGACATATGCTGACACACCTATCCCTCCGTTCTTCCCATACCACACACGACGAACCCCCTAGGCCTGCATCGTCCGCGTCATGAAGGACAGAAAGACGATGACACACAACGAACTCGTCGCCGAAGTCGTGCGCCAGCTCGCATCGCGCTTCCAACCCAATTTGTCGATGGTCAAGAAGCGAATCGAATCCTTGCTCGATCGAGGTGCGTCCTTCCCCCCCGATTGTTTCATTTGTATTTTTCCACAGTATCATGCTGATCCGGATTTGACTCATCCCTTTCTGCCACTACACCACCCTCGCTGTGAACCCGACACCGTCTTAACTGGCACAAACAGAGTACCTCGAAAGAGCAGAGGCGAGAAACGTCTACCACTACCTCGCCTAGCCCCTTTTTCCCCCTTGCTCATCTCCCATTCGGGTCCTTCCCCTTTTCCTCTTCTTCATATGGTACCACCTCGATCCCCATACTGCATTCCCCTCTTCTCCTTTTGACACAGTACCCGCACCTGGGCTTCCAGCCTTATTTAGTTCTCTACCCCTCCTTGTAACCGTCCAGCATCTTCTCAATCCATCGATCCCCGGTCGCTTGATTCCCATCAGTCAAAAACTTACCCATCTCCCTTACCAACGCAGACTTGATCCGCACCTCGGTCATACGTTCACGGCCCGTCTCCTCTCTCATGATACTCGGAGAGGACCTAGACTTGGGGGTTAACGAGATATCAAAAACGGCGTAACTCACATAATCGGATACAAGTACAAGGATAAACGACGACAACAGTGACAAGACACCGGGCAAAAGGGAAAAAGAGAAGGGGGATGAGGGGCAGGTGGACAGGCACATTGTGAGGGAAAGGGGAAACAGGCGACACCAAGTATGAGCCGTGGCCTTTTTCGGGTGAGGTCGGGGTGCCGGAGTCGCGAAGAAAAGGGAAAAAGAAAAACGAGTGTGTGTGTGTGTGTGTGTGTGTGTGCTAGCTAGAACATGAGTGTGTGAGCTAGCTAGAACATGCGTGTGTCCCAGAACATGCGTGTGTGCCAGAAAATGCGTGTGTGTCGCCTTGATCTCGACTCGACGTTAAACTAGATAACGGGTCGTCACCATGCGGGATCGTTATAAGGAGGCAAACCCCATTGCGACAACCCCATTACGACAATCGGGAGGTCAAGACGGGATGGCGGGATATAGAGCCGATGATCGGACTGGCGGACAAAGGGGGAAACGCTGCAGCTGGCCGGCCGGCGATGTAGTCACGCCTAATCGGCGTCCATCCGGTCGCCGCTGGGCGCGGAAGCCGACGACGAGCGGGGAAGGTTCGACGGCGGCGGCATGTTTTGTGAGTGACCGTAGCCGTGATAGAGCTTTGACCCGGTGCCCGCTCTGGCCCTCCTGCGGATCGGATGACCGTTGCTGCCGTTGCCACTGCCGCTACCGGAGTTCAGCAGCGACGACGAGGTCGCGGTTCCGTGGTTCGCATAGAGCGTCGGGACGGCACCCGTCGACCGGCTGCCACTGTGGATCGCGCCGCGCTCCGTTTCAGTGAGGTTCTCGTCGTCGCTCAGCACCGAAGGCGTGTGCGAGATAAACGAGGAGGGGCCCGGCGAGTGGTTGTGTCCGGCCCTCGGATTCTTGACCCGACGCCGCTTGGCCGAGGCCGAGGTGCCCATCGAAGCGTCCGAGTCGCCTCCGGGCGAGCTGGCGCGTGAGTATACCCGCGCGCTCTCCCACGGCGCGGTGGCGCCGGGCGCAGAGGGCCCGGCTGCGATGCGGTGCCCCGACTCTTCGGCGGCCTGCTCGTGCTGCCGCTTGCGCTGCAGGCCAAGGATTCGCAGCCTCTCGACCCAAAGGTCGGCACGGTCCAGCGACTCGCCAAAGACGATTGTGACGCTGCGGAGAATGTCGAGCGACTCCACCGCCAAGGTCAGGATCTTGTTGGCCGCTTGGGCCGTGGCGGCGGCCTGGATCTGGTCGCGCGGGGTGCCGCCGCCTCGTATCGGACGTTGCGCCGAGAATTGCGCCGGGGAGTCGGGACCCGACGAAATGTGAGCCGGCGAAAAAGACGACGACGAGGGGCTGCCGCCAAAGTAACCTCTAGGCGAACTCGCCGCCGGGCTGCGGTTGACGGTCGCCCACCTTGCGGGCAAGCTAAGGATGAAAGCCTTAACGCTGTTGCGGGCGGGCTCAGGCAACGCGCTGCCGGCGTACTTGCCGACGACATCGACGACGCCGCGGATGGTGTTGACGACATCGCCCTTGATGTTGCCGAGGTTCTGTACCGCCGACCCAGTCACGTCGAGCTCTCCGTGATTGAGCTTGACAATCAGATCGCGCAGCACCGTGATTTGGTGCTCGATGTGCGCAGTAGCGTACTGCAACCACTGGAGGCAGTACTTGAGGCTCTTCATGCTCTCCTCACTCATCGCAGCGCTGAGACCTCCCGCTGCAGCGCCCGCTCCGACCAGCATCGAACCCCAGCGGCTGCCCTTGAACGGCAGGCCTCCTTGAGAGCGGACGAGCGCCTGAGCTGCAGCCGCTCGGTCACGGTCATGGTCCTGACTGTTGAAACCTTCTCGGTCGGCGGCGCATGCGCCCTCGTAAGACGGACCAGCGCCATCGCGCTCGCTGCTCGCGTCGCGACCCATATCCTTGAGCTGCCGCAGCTCGGCGACCATCATCTCGCGCTCGCGCTCCTCCATCTTGAGCGCAAGGTAGGCGGTCCTCCGCTTTTCGCGCTCTTCGTCACCCATGTGCTGCCAAGCATGGTTCTCATTTTCGTCCTCCTCGGCGATGAGCCCCTTTTTCTCCTCTTTGGTCGGCGACGGTGCCGGGTAGATGCGGTCCAGCTGTCGGCAAGCAAAGTCGTCGAGCTGCTCGACGCCTCGCTCTCCGAGGCTGGCGCCGAGGCGGCTGACAACAGGCCGCGAGATCGACTTAACTGAGGACTCGACCAGATCCGCGCCGTACTTGACCACCTTGCTGTGCTGCTTTCCGAGCTCGTAGGCGCGCAGCGTGCCTCGCACGATGGGCAGGTGGCTGACGCGCGAAAGAAAGGCGGCGTCGTTCATCATTTCGGGATCCACGCGAACCTCATTGCCCTGCTCGTCTCGGATCAGCGCTGGAAACTGAAAGTCTGGTGGCAAATCGGCCAGCGTGGCGGGACCCCTCCGGTTTCGACTGCTAACACCGTTCGGCGATTCGGCGCCCGACTCGTGCGTTAAATCTGTCGCCGGCGTCGAGGAGGGGGACGACAAGGCCGTAGAAGTGACCGAGGACGCAGAGAGGGCGGAAGACATGGGATGTGGAGCTGAAGAATAAATGACAGGGAAACCAGGCCCAAAAAGGGGGAAAAGACGGAAGCGACGAGTCAGACACAAGGTCGTCGCTGGGAGTCGCCGCCGTCCCGACAAAGTCGACATCGAGCTCGATGCGATACTTACACTTGATGCCAGGCGGCAGCCTACCGTAGGCGCCCGAGGCCTGCGATCCGCTTGACCACCCCGACGTGTCTGCGCACTGATTCAATGCGTTAGCGCGGCCATCGAGACTCTTCATGGCGCCAAGCGCCATGATGGCGATCTTGACATCTTCGTCTTCGGCGTCTACGCCCGACTGTGAAGTGCGCGAGGCGGTGGAAGGGCCAGCCTCGGCCTCGGTCTCGTGGCTAATGGATCTGGAGCGGGGCGCCGGAGCATCGCCAAAGTCGTCGCGCAGGGGCAGCGGGGTGGCGGCAGGCGTGGAGAGGGCGCTGGGAAGGGTCGAGGGATTAATCTCTTGGCTGGCTCGATGCTGCTTCCATCGTGCGTCGTGCGACAGGAGCTGATCCGAGGGGGCCGATGCCGAGCCGTTGGACGTAGAAGCTTCGAAGCCGTTGGGCTGCATTGCAATGATGGAGCCTGCTACCACGGCTCGAGCATGAGCTTGTGAGGCGATGGCTGCTCGCACAGGTTCTAGGCAGCCCGGTTCCAGCGGCACCAAAGATGACGTCTGAGCCCCTTGCCCGCGCAGGGCGATGTTGATCTCAAAGAAGAGGAAGTCGAGGGCGACCGGGGACGGACCAAGTGTGGCGGCGGCGGCGTGGACGGCGAGGCGGCGTAGTTGGATGGCGGGGGGGAAGGAGTGTGTTTGCGCAAGCGGCAGGGGGCGGCGGGGAGACGGCAGATGATATGGCCTCGTGGAGATTCGGGGAGGGTGTGGGCAGCGTTGGAGTTGATCGGTCGGGAGGTGGTGGGAGCAGAAGCGGATGGCAGACGACGAAAGCGACGGCGGCAATGGGTGATGCGGGTGGGGGTGAGGGAGCGGGAAAAAGCCGGCTGGGAATCAAGGCGAGGGAGCGGGTGGGAGGAGCGTGCGACAAAGGTCAAGAATCCAAGGCGCAGGCGACGAGGGGCGTGGTTGGTCAGGGTCGCTTTCTCTGGCCTATTCTTTGGGGCGGCAGAAATCGAGTTGTAGTGGCTGGGTCAGCCTTGGCGATTGCAACAGAGTTAGCAGGCCAAGGAGTCACGCTTATCGAGTGGTGGTGAATGTGAATCCTGACCCAGCCACTGCAACAAGCCGAGGCGGCAAAAGCGAAACCAACGCAAACGGACGAGGCGAGGGCCACCAGGGGGAGGCGACGTGGGGCGAAGCCGGGAACGAGGCAAGCGAGCGGGCGAGCAAGCAGGTCGCGCCTGAATCCATTGCCGCCTGCATCGAGGCTTCTCTGCGTGCATGGCTTGAATTCCAACTCTATCCTCGCCCCTCCCTCTCGAATTCAACCAGGGCGAGCAAACGGCATGCTACAGTACCACTGTGTAGTGGTAGCGCCATGCGGCTGACTTTGCCTCGCAACCGAATTAGCTGTTGCAAGAATAACAATAGATACAAGCATAAGATTAATAATAGCAGTACGCATCACCCGAGTCACGACAAGTATGCAATGCACAGAGAAGGATTTTAGACACAGGTTGTCAGTCGCGAGGGCGAGTCTCGTGTGAAATCGCCATGCCCCTGCGTAGCCTCTCAGTTTGGCCTTGACATCGACTCCCTTTGGCACAGCCTAAAGTCAGCTTCAAGCCCCATGAGTTAGGGACGTAGGGTCATCTTGCTACGCTCCAAGCTCGGATGGCCGCTTCGGGCTGTTCCGATCGACGCGAGCGCACGCCGTCATACCAACAGCTGCGCTCCGCCAGCCGCTGCCGTCGGGCCATCTGCTTCGCTACTCTGCAGGTTCGGCCCCACTTGACCATTTCACGCGTACTTGTGCTGCCCCTGATTTGTGAGCGTTTTCGTCACAGCGTTGGAGCATCGCTCGATGGCAAGATCCTCAGAAGCCCCGATGATGTTGCCGCAAGCCCAACACTGTCGCGGTGACAACCAACGTGATCCTCTCGCGCACTGTGACTGGTACTTCCGCGGAGCCAGGCACCCACGCTGCCATCGCATCAACCGTCGTCGCTCGATTGCGCAGGTGAGAGAGAGCGCGTGCGCAAGCGAGCAAGCGGTGGCGAGCAAATTTCGATGTCCCGCCCCGCCCGCACCCATCACCATTATCATTTTTTCTTCACCTCTTTTCCAAGGATGTGAGTGCAGAGTGTGTGACTCTCTTGGCTATGCGTTACACTCGCGATGTGGTCGACCCTCGATGCCCGCCTCTCCGTGGTTGAGCGGGCGCCTGGTCGAGGTGTTTAAAGGCATGGCGAATTTGCGCCGCTTCCTGGCGCGACCCGTGAAAGGGGCACAACACCTTATCTGGCAGTGTAGCAGAGGTCTCTCTTTAGCCAGGGCGCACCGCCGTCCCCAATTTAGGTCCTCAGACCAGCTTATAGAGAACATAAGGGCGCGCACTATAGAGTCGGTTCGACCGTCCCTCGGACCTTGAGTCAGCCATGGCGCTGGTCGGATGCCCCGCTCGCGCATTCACACGGTAAATAAAAGGAGGTTGGGAAAATAAGCCAGCAAAATCCAATAAATGTCACCGTTGCCGAGTTTTCAGGCGACGGTGCTGACCTGCATTTCACAACACAAACGTCGGAAACAACTAAAAACGGGCAAGAGTTAAAGTGACTCAGTCTACGCTTACCTAGCCACCTACCTTGTGGCTAACTACTTGACTTTGCGGCCTCGGTCGTTTCCATTGGGCTGGCTTGGTCTGCATTTTGGCTTTTCTTTCGCTCTTGCTTTCACGCCGAGAGGCGGGAAGATGGGAGCGGGAGCGGGGATTTTGGGCGGTCGCTGCCAGACAAGGTGTGGCCGGCACGCTACCGCCTCTTGTGGCTTTCACCGCGCTTTTGGGATCGCGACCGAAGGCCACCGACGACGACGGTTGCTGCTGCTCCACTTTCAGGCTGGAAGCGTAATTGCCGCATACCAACTTGTGAAGCCGGAGCAGTCGGCGCCGTGGCTGGATGGCATGGCTTCGGGCATTGTTCGGTGAAACCTTGCATGCCTGCCTCACCTAGGGTGTTGGCGCCGCTATCGAGGAAAGGACAGCATTCCCCCTTTTGTTGTTGGCATAGTTGGTTGTCAAGTGGTCCGTGGTTGAGCAAAGAGAGAAAGAGAGAGAGACAGAGAGAGAGAGAGAGAGAAGGGGAGCGATGGTGGACAGCCAGCGAGGAGCGTGCGTGCGGAGCGGTTGGCCATGTGGGTTGACAACTCGGCCAATCAGCGGGGCGACGGCCTTGGTTGGTTCCTCCACCTTCTGCCTGGCACGACTTTAACGGCTAAAAGGCCGACGCTCGGTGAAAGAGGCCAGTAGTGGCTGGGGCAAGCAGATGGGCCTCGCTTTCACGTCGAAGCTCGCCTCTCGACAGTTGGACGTGCATCCGCACTTTCCACATGCAAAGGGCAGTACGTCTTGTCTCAGCTGATCGGTGAAGCACGCGCGACAATGTAAGTACCAGGCGGGGGTTTGAGTGATCCCGGCGCCTCTCGTTTTGCGCCTTTCCTTTTCAACCCACCTGGGCCTCTGCACCGGCACCACCCTGCGGCCTGCTGACGTCGCCACAGGTGGGCGCAAGATGGTGAGTGGAAGAGAGGGGTGAGTGACAGGGCAAGTTGACATGCTCACCTGTGGCATGCTCGCGGTCCTTTGCTTTTTCTTCTCAACGTCTCAAGTTTGGGATCGCGTGATGCTTCCAGCCACAGCGTCGATGGGCACACCGCAACAGCCGCGTGCATGCCAAGTGGTCGACCAGGGCGGAAGCAATGGAGCGGAGAAAAGTGGGGTAAATCAGCAGAGTGGGGTGGCCTCGAGGGGAAGGAGATGAGGGACGGGTTTCCGCAGCTATCTCTGTGTCTAAAAGGTGGTGGCGCGTCGCAAATTGGACGCAGACGGTGTGGGATTTAGATATTCCGGCCTGTATGTTTCTCTCCGGACGCCGCAGTAACGGACATCGCGGCAAGCTTCGCCACTAGTCCAAGCGCCCGCCCGACCGGTTTCTGCGCTTTGGTCGCAACGAACCATGCGCATCGGCAAACTCGACGTCGGCCGAAACCTCGACCCAGCACGGCGTGCCGCACCGTTGGTTCCACGGGGCTACAGTCAGATTTCAACGGCCTATAAGCATGGCGATGTTCCGCGACATCTTGACTACCGCAGAGCCGGACGACGGGAGACGCACTCGCTCGGGAACACCAGGTTACACTTTAATCACGCCCGTTCCTAACGCCACCGGCGGTCGGCCGAGAACCATCCGAACGCACCTTGGTCCCCCCATGACCCGTCGGTAACCCTTGACGAAGAGTAAGAAGATGCTCTCGATTGTAGAAGGTAGTGGTAATACAATATCCATACATGCAGAAAGGGATGAGGAGAGAGCATGGCGCCGGAGTGGTCGGTTTGCACACGCGCAAATAGGGGCTTCATGCCTTTGGGGCCAAGCGGTCCGGTTTTGGCGGCCGATAACTTGGATCGGGTGGACACCTGATCGCAACACCCCTGTTGGTGTGTCATAGACCCTCTTGGAACCATAAATAGTGATATTTTGCAACTGGGTTAGGTAGGGTTTTGGGTAAATTTGGGAGAATGTTGGCAAAATTCCAACTTACTTAAGTAGGTTTTTGCATTGTCTGTTGGCTGGGCAAGCTACCTGGCTCTGGGTAGCTTCATGCAGCTCATGCACTGCTTGCTGTCATCGCTGTATGGCACATGCATAGTATTGGCCAAGAGAACAGCACATAAGATATGGAAAAAAAAAGTGGAGCACATGCTCTCTCCACTCCACTTGCTGTCTCTGGTCCACATCTTCCCACCACCAAGTAACCACCACCACTGCTACCACCACCACCACCATCACCACCATCACCATCGCCATTGCCATTGCCACCACCAGCATCACCATCACTATTGCCATCACCATCACTGTTGCCATTGCCATTGCTGCCAACATTGCCACCCACTGGTTAGTCTTCTGCATGCCTGCTCTGCCACCAGTCCCATCACCACCACTGCCACTGCCATGATATCCTGATCATTATCCTTGCTTTTGTATTCCTACAATCAACTCCTCACAGCCAACTGGATTACAGTTATGATGGATGGAAAGTGACCACTGTACATGAAGATGTGTGGACATTGTTGTCTGAGGTCCACTTCCAGGACCAGTTCCATTTAATGCAACATGAGTCCTTTCTTCTCCTCCCAGTGCTCCAACTCCCTGTTGTCATCCACACCCCCCAGCACAATGTATTGGCAGTGCTCTGTTCCTGAGTGGGAACCGGTTATGGCAGGTCTGTGGCATGTTCCCATTACTGGGAACATGTTACGGTGCAGCTGGAGCAGGTTCCTGTTAGACTGAGGGATGGATGTCATTATCGGTGCTCACACCAGAGGCTGGAGCAACTAATGGTGGTGGTGGATCTGTCGAGGGTGTACGAGCACCATTGTATGCTGTAGGCAGAGTATGTGGCAAAGTATAGGGAATGGGATTGCTAGTACTATGGTACAGAGGCATTGAGCTCCACAAGATAGAGCTAACACTGTGTGTACAATTGACTAGACTGGATGAGGATCCAGTCTAGGAAGCGGTGCTGCCAGTGTAGGTATAGTTAGATGGTGAGGAAGGGGGTTGATCTGGATTCCTGAGGATGATTGTGGATGATGATAATCAGGAGGGAGGAGACAAGTGAGGAGCTGGATGTCTAAATACAGGTGACGTGTCAGTGGATGATCGGTGCCAGCTGGCACTGATGTGGCACGTCCCACCAACTTTCAACTCCATCTTGGGGTGGCCTCTGGCATGGCTGGTGATGGGCCCTAACACTCAAGAGGTCCAGCTCTGCGTTCTACACATGGAGTGAGATGCTGATATGTTTTGTTCTTTTTGCTTCTGTGGTTCCGTTCGCAATTCCATTGGCAGTCTGGTTGTCGGCAAAGAGGGTTGTTGGTT
>JALNIF010002569.1:0-20818 GCA_026284005.1 Thecaphora frezii | reverse complement strand
GTGCTGTTCTTCAATGATGATTGGCTGATGGCTGGTCCCAGGGGCTTTGCTCTGATCTGTTGTTGTTGGCTCGATGGTGGCTGGAGCTGGGTCATCCTTAGATGGTGAGGATGGGGGTGATCTGGATTCCTGAGGTTGATTGTGGGTGATGATAATCAGGAGGGAGGAGACGAGTGAGGAGCTGGAAGTCTAAATACAGGTGATGTGTCAGGGGATGATTGGTGCCAGCTGGCACTGACATGGCGCATCCCACCAACTTTCAACTAAGAGGTTGATTGTAAAGTTAAGCCCCAATGGGTCTTGCTAACTATGGCTGTGATACAGTGTTGGGCTGGGAGTTGTAGGTGGTCTGGTGTAGAGGCTCAGGCAGTAGAGTAGCATTGTTGACAGTGTACCAAGTAAGCCATGTGCTACTAAATACAATTGATGAACTAACACAAGTATCAATTGTTGCAGTGTAGGCATTTTCCAGCCATCTGCTGGGAGCTTCCTGTGGACTTCCTGGTCTCACCACACACCTTGCTTGGTTCCAAGGGCCATCCTGCCCTCAGTCCTGAGGCCCTGCATCCACTTGACATGCCCCTCCTAACAGGTTGTTGTTGTTGCCCAAGAGGAGTGGGTCTGTGTGGGAGGCTCCCAATGGGGCCATCTCACCTGGTGCAATTGGGGTTTGGTTTAAGGATGGGGTTGCAGGGGGGCAGAAGGGGAGGAATGTGATCAGTGTGGAAAGGGGTTGTAGAGTGGTCAGGTTGAGAACCATGCCATGGAGGGTAGGGATTGGGACCTAGGCTAGATGGTGGTAGTGCAGGTTGCTCTAATCACAACAGACCTGAATAAGAAAATTTAAATGTAGGCTTTAGAGGCGGAGGCGAAACACCAAAGGCCTTCGTCTTTTTGTTGGCCGGACCTCGCGCTTTTTTCCGAATCAGGGAACGCTTTGACCAATAAGCGTCAGTCCAACTGCGGCCATCACCCACGCAAGCAACACAATCAACCCCACCACCTTCTCCTTTGAGTCCCTCGGACAGTCACTGCTGTGTCTTGGCGTAGTCGCCTCCCCTTTGCCTGCGAAGCGCATCAATTTCCTCTCGCATGCTCAGGAGCTGGATCCGTCCCACTCGGTTACCCCGTCCTGTGAACCCCCTCCTGGCGTTTCCCTTGGACACAAGGCAGACTGTACCCGCTCCGCTCCCTTCCCGGACGACTCCATCGACGTGGCCCTTGTCACTTTCCTCGGCCACCCTCTCTCCCACCGGCCGCCGTCTTAACGCCACCATGGCCGCTGCCTCGGGTTCCGACCGCGGCTACGCCGCCGCCGTCGACGCGCTCAATTCGCTCCAGTCTAACGCGGCCACCCTCGAGGCTATCCGCAAGAGTGGCGGCAAACTCAACGACTATGCCATCCCAGAAATGATCGAATACCTCTTCCGCATCGGCTACTCCCAGTCGGACCTCAACCGCCTCAATGTTGTCCACGTCACCGGCACCAAGGGCAAGGGCTCAACCTCGGCCTTCTGTGACTCGCTTTTCCGTCAGCTCGACGCCAACCGGCCTGACGGCAGGCCCATCAAAGTCGGTCTCTTCACATCACCCCACATGTGCGCTGTCCGCGAGCGTATCCGGATCAACGGCATCCCCATCCCTGAAGAGACGTTCGCCAAGTATTTCTGGCAGGTCTGGGACAAGCTCGCCGAGAACCCGCAGAGGCAGTTCGAAGTGACGCCCCTGCGGCCCGTCTACTTCCGCTTCCTCACGCTGCTCTCCTATCACATCTTCCTGCAAGAGGACGTCGATGCCACCATCCTCGAGGTTGGCATCGGTGGCAAGTTTGACTCGACCAATATCGTGCCCAAACCCCTGGTCACGGCCATCACGCAGCTCGGCTTAGACCACACCGCGATCCTGGGCAACACAGTTGAGGAGATCGCAGTGCAAAAGGGCGGCATCTTCAAGAGCGGCGCCCCTGCTCTGAGCTGGGCTCGACAGCCTGGACGGGCCATCGAGGAGCTGCAACGAGTCGCCGACGAGGCCGGCACCAAGCTCGAGACGATCGATCTCCACCCTGCGATTGCCTCCGACTCAGTTCAGCTCGGGCTTCCGGGCGTTCATCAGAATTCCAATGCGTCCCTGGCCTTGGCCATCATGGATCGCTTCCTGGCGAGCGAAGCGGGCAAGCGAATCTTTTCGGCACCCGCAACAACGTCCGCTTCTCCACGTGAGAGGCTTGCAAGCTGGCAACGACAGGGCCTCGAGCAGGCGAGGTGGCCGGGTCGCTGCCAGACGGTTCCTTCGAAGCAGAACCCCGAGATCACGTGGTACCTCGATGGCGCCCACACGACCGACAGTCTATCCGTCTGCTTGGGATGGTTTGTCGGCGGCCAGCTGCAGTTATCGACAACGTCGCAACAGAAGAAGCGCACCTTTATCTTCAACTGCACCCATGGCCGATCGGCCGCAGAGCTCTTGCAGGCGGTCCTGGAGCGCATCGAGACGGACCTCGAAAAAGTTGGCGTCACGCCGCGCAATGGTGAGCAGCAGGCGCGCTTTGTGAGGGCGCGGACCTTCTTTGATACCGTCATTTTTTGTACAAACATCACCTTTTCCAGCGGTGGCTGGGCGAGCGACCTGACGTCCAAGGCCATTGACCCCAACGACCTCTCAGCGCTGACGGTGCAGCGGGACCTCGAGGCGGCGTGGTCGCAGTTGCTGGGATCCGAAGGCGCATCGGCCCAAGTGCTGATCAAGGCCTCGATCCAGGATGCCATCGCGCACGTCCGGGAGCAAGCAGCGCACGAGAGCATCGAGGCGGCGCAGAGCGTACTCGTGACCGGAAGCCTGCACCTGGTAGGCGGCGTGATGGCGCACCTCAAGCAGGAGGGCAGCCTCGACGACAGCCTCGTGTCGACCGTGTCGCCGTAGGGGGGTTCAACGGCGGCAGCCGGTCCGGCAGCGTACTGTGCGATTTGCTCCCACGTATGACAAGAAGGTCTTGCGTGTATTTTTATACATGTATACACATGTAGACTGGGTGGGGAGGACGGATTGGCTCTCTGCTAGGCTTGACCGCCTAGTTGTACTGTACGATCTTGCAAAACCCGGCACGTTCCCTTGGGATCCGTTCAATCATGCCATTTGGTGTTCGGCGTATCGCCGCCATTGTCGTTCTCGTGGCAACTTCCACACATTGAAAGATGGCAGCAAGGGGCACAAAAGGGAAAGAAGCTGCAGCACCTACGATTCCGGCGTGGACCACCTCAGCAGTACTAACCAGGCGATACCCTGCTCAACTTGGCAGATGGGAAGGGAAGCGGTGCTTTGAGGGTTCTATGGCCGCAGATAGTGTTTAGAGGAGCCCAAGCGTATTGGATTATTATTTTTTTATTTTCTCGATGCATCGCACGCCTTAGCCAAGCAAAAGGCTGGCTGGAGTGCGTGATCTGATAAGGCAGGGCAAGGCAGGGCAAGGCAGGGCAAGGCAGGGCAGGGCAGGGCAGGGCAAGTACGAAAGCAAATGGCAGACGTGCGTGCTCCACTTTTGCTGCTATGTAAGCGCCCCACCGCCCCCCCACGGCGGTTAAGCGTGTTTGGTGCAATCTTGACTCGACGCGTTGGTGCCGCACTGATACCCAGTGAGCCTAAGCAGCAGTCAGCCTTTAAGCTCAGCAGCCCCTTTGTCCCATAGCGCCAAACAACCCACGTTGCCCTGTCGACTGTGACACTTTGCCCCGAGTCATTCGTCTCTCGCTCTGCAGCTCGCCTCCCTTTCTGCCCTTCCACACCACATCCACTGTCCAGCATCTTTACAGCTTTCCGCTCGCCTTTCGTCGCACACTACCTCCGTACATCCGCTCATCGCCCGTGTACCTTAGCCATTGCGCCCTAGACATCCAGGTTTCGACGCTGCCATTCCTTCCTCTACCGCCTCGCCACCCCGATCTCATCCGAGCCTCACCATGCACGTCGCTGTGAGAGCCGCAGCCTTGGCTCGGAGCACTCGTACCTGCAATCTCCAAGCCGTCGCCAGCAGCAGCACCACCGGCGGCCACATCGATCGTCGCTCCAATGCCAGCTGCCAGCGGCGTCACTATGCCAGACCGGTCAACCCGGGGAGCTCGGTAGACGCCATGCTGGGCACCTCGGTCCCGCCACCGCCTCGGGAAGGCGGCGAGATTGAGATCCCGAAATTCCACCGGCCGCACAATCCCAACGACCTTTCCGACCTCCTCAACCCGAGCAGGTCGCGTCCTTCGGGCGCCAGCAAACCAGAGAGCGGAGGTCGCTATGCCGAGATCCAGCGCATCAAGGCAAACGCCATCGGTGCAGAGAGAAAGAGTACGCCTATTCCCTCGCGAGATGAGATGCTGGACGAGATGTTCAAGCGACCATTTAGGGAGCTGGAAGAGTCCAGGAACATCGTCGACAGGGAGCACCCGCATCCTATCGACGCGATGAAGGGCAGGAACGAGCTCGACGAGCGCGTCCTCGCCGCCGCTAGGGCTCTGGACGCCGCTGCCACCTCTCTGATTGCGTCGAGTGCGACGGCTGAGAAGCCGTCTGGGTCCGCCGCATCTGCATCTGAGAGGCTTCGGGCTGCCACTATCCCAAAGCTGCTGGAACTCTTCGAGGAGCGCGCCGGCGCTCAGCTATCAATCGAGCTGCCTTACGAACCGACGCCTTCGGAAGCCCGCCGGGTCAAGCTGACTTCGGCCTCCAGTACCGAGGAGGAGCTGGAACAGGCCAAGGATGATGGCGTTCTACTCCTTGCCTACGTCACAAACCTCCATGGCGGCCGTGGCAAGGAGAGAATCAGCGTCTGCTCTGGCTTCGCGGTCGAGGGTGGAGACCGCATGGCGCCGGACGAGGGCGATGGAAAGGGAAGCCTCATCGTCACCTGCGCTCATACTGTGAGTATAGTCCGCGGTTGCTGCCTCACCGATAGCAATCCTCATACGTCATCCCTTTGATCACTGTTCCGGATGTGTCCACTGACCTCCATTTGGTCCTTTTCACCATCTCAGCTGCGAGTGGCGGGCCTCAGCAAACCCAAATCGGACACCTCGACATCTACCTCGAAGCAGGCTCCTGGGGAGAACGAAGCGAGCATCGCTGTTGCCATCACAAGGACCGGCGCCATCTATCCCATCCGTACGCTGATCAGCAGCCTGGCCACCTCCGATATTGTTCTGCTGCAGCTGGGCGAGGAGCCGCTTACGCTGCACGGCGAAGCACGTCCTGGCGTCCCCACGCTGCCGATCTCTCCCTACCCTGCCACGGTCAATACCGAGCTCTCGGTCTCCTCCTTCTGGGGATGGGAGGACGATTCAGGCGCTGTGCTGCCCGCTTACAGCTACGACGAGCAGAAGCAGAAGCTCAGGGCTACCGCGCCCGCGCCGTCACCTGCCGGTCGAGAGCTGGAGCAGGTTAAGCTAGAACGCGACGATGCTGGCCGATCTCGATGGGGCCGAGCCCGGTTGGTCGAGTACAAGGACCCTTGCGGAGGGCAGGCTCTGGTGAGTAACTCGGAACGTCGTTTTTCAGATGCTCCATCCAAGATGCTATGGAAGCCCACGCCTTGTCCTCACCCTTGCTATGTTCTTTACGCGACGCGAACCCGGACAGGTCGGCACCTACGATGAGCTGGCGCAGCTGGACTACAAGCTTCTGCTTTCGTCTCCGGCCAACCCGCCTGCGTTGCAGGGGGATGCGGCGTTGCGGATGTCGTCGAGCGTTAGCGCATCCACCCAGCCTGCGGTGATTGCGACGTCGGCGACGAAGCGACGGCAGTCCCTGCCCAACTTTCCTCCACCTGGCTCCTCCGGCGGTCCGGTGGTCGACGTCGAGACGGGCAGCGTGGTCGGCATCGTGCGAGGCCACAAGATGAGCCCGCTCGAGGGTCGTCGAGGCGATGCTATCCCCGCCGAGAAGATCTTTGAATGTGAGTCGTATGAGGGCTCGTTTCTGGAGTCAGACTGGTTTGGCGGTTGCAAGACGGGACGAAATCACTGACCAACACCATCCCGACGTTGCACCGCGCATCCGTTCCGCAGTCTTTGCGCTCCCTGGACTCGGCAAGAAGAAGTAGGTAGCGGTAAAGACGCGAACCGCTAAGCTCATCCCACGCGCTTGTCGTTTCACCCTGTCGAACCAATTCTGCTGTCGATGTCGAATAGATATATCCATGCATGATGGTGTCCAACGTTTCCCTTGTCTGTGTTGAGCCTGAAGTTGTGTCCTTACGGTCTACGGATGTCATGATATGAGCCTATGGCACTGGATGCAACAAATGAGAGCAGGGGCGGGCTTTCGGTTTTCTTTTGCTTTGCTGCCACGGCGCGGGAGACGAGCATGGAAAGAGGAGGAAAAGGACGAAAATAACATGCCAGAAATGCAAGAGTGGTTTATGGCATCGCTATCTGGCCCCCCTGCGGCATCCTCTGGCACCCTGCTATACGCTTCGCTGGTGCCCCCGCCGGACAGGGTCTGGCTGGTTGGTTGGTCGGTCGGTTGGAGTGGACGAGACCGATTTAGCAACGCTGCCCCCGATCCGGTTGCGGAGAGTAGTGGCATCAAATTTTAGGGACGGGCATGCGAGCCCTCTTTTTTTAGGCGCTAATTTGCTAGCTTGTCTGCCGGTTGTACTTTGGCGAGGTGAGAGGGCGTTGCTTGCCGCCGACGATGCGGTGCTGCCTGCGCGGCCTCTGGGTGCAACGCCCAACTCTGCAGGCTGCGCATCGCTCGCACCCGCACCCGCACCCGCACCCGCACCGTCCCTCGTCTCGCCGCCGCGGCCACGGTCCAGATTTATTCCGAATTATTTCGAGAAGCACCCAAAACCCCACGCACGACCCCGCGGCGACTGACGCCTGGCGTGCAAGCCTGTGGTAGTACATAGGGCATTGTTAGGTGTGATCTCGTGAGCACCTCGACTCCATATCCACAGGCTCCGGGCTTCGGTCGCATCTGCCAACTCCAACGAACCCTCACTTTTCTGCTGCTGTCCGCTGCTTGCTAGAGTATACTGCTGTGCCCGTTCAATCGTCTTGTTCCCTCCGCCTACCGCACCGTCCACAGCCACCGTCACGACTTCGGGCAAGCCGGACGCCTCGCTGCTACAACGACGCTCGCCCCCCTTTGCTCCTTACGCTGTTGCGCCGAGCCACCTGCGAGGACTGCGACATCCTTTCTTGCTCAGCATCCGAGAGCGCACTGCTATCGGAACGGTCCGATCCATCCACAGCAGCGGACCAACAGCATCCGCGATAGCAGCAACGGCGGCAGCGTTCCGTCTCGATCGGAAAGCGGGCCGACACGAGCCTCGTGACCTCACCAGCCACGGCTACGCCCTTCAGTCGCGCTTTCACCAAGCAAGACACTGCGGAGCTCTGTAGCCGTCTTACAACGGCGCTCTGGAGCTACGCTGCTACGCTCCTTGCCATCCACGCAACGCACGACGCACTCGCCCAGCCTAGACACGCGCATCCTCGACCTCTGCCCCCTTGACTCGCTCATCACTGCGCATCCCTGGCGTCTAGACCGCCACAGAACACCATACACACGGCCCACGCGCCAAGATGCTTCCAAGACCATCGGGCTCGCTCCTCTCGGCGTCGCGCAAGCCGGGCATCTCGCACGCGCTCAACGGCAACGCGGGCCAACCGGGCAGCGTCTCGCTCCACGACCGCCTCTCGGCGCGCTCGCGCGTCACCAACCTCGGCATCGTCCTGCTGCTGGGCTTCGCCTCCCTCTCGGCGCTAATCAACCTACGCTACATGCTCTTTGGCGCACAAGGCGGCCAGTCAGCACCGCCGCCCGGCTTCGCCAGTTGGGACACCTTCCACGGCTACACGCCCGACAGCCTCCGCGATGCCGTACCGCCACCACGTAAGGGCATCGAGATGCTCAATCACCTCGTCCTCGT
Organism: Thecaphora frezii; assembly: GCA_026284005.1. NCBI lineage: Eukaryota > Fungi > Basidiomycota > Ustilaginomycetes > Urocystidales > Glomosporiaceae > Thecaphora > Thecaphora frezii. Next base: position 12,900 of record JALNIF010002569.1, on the reverse strand, counting down.
CCCCGGCCACGCTATCTGGGCGGGATGCGACGTGAGGCAGAAGGACAATGACGAAAACTGGATCCTCGAGGACTACCAGCGCGGCGGCAGCGTAAAGACCTTTTACAAGCACATCGAGCGCGCCGTATCCATCGCCTCGAGCGATCCGCAGGCGCTTGTCATCTTTAGCGGTGGACAGACGAGGCCCTCGTCGCTGCAGACCGAGGCCGAGTCGTACTTTTCGCTCGCTGTCGCCGCCGACCTCGAGCTGCCCGTCATCGCAGGCAGCCTGTCGGACAAGGAAGTCTCGGGTGGCAGCTCTTCCTCTTCTCCATCGGGCAGCAAGACGACGGTGGGCAGCCTGGCGCACGCGAACGCCGCCGTCGCCACCAAGCACGGCCTGCAGGACGTGCGGATGACGACGGAAAATTTTGCGCTCGACAGCTTCGAGAACCTGTTGTTTTCGATTGCGCGGTTCCGCGAGTACACGGGCTTTTACCCGGATCGCATCACGGTGGTCGGCTACGGCTTCAAAAAGGCAAGGTTTGAGGAGCTGCACGCCAAGGCGGTGCGGTGGGACACCAAGGGCTTTGTCAAGGGTGGTGGCCCAACGTTCCAGTACATTGGCATCGACGACGAGAGCGACGACGTGCAGCTGCAGTATCAGGGAGAGGTGAGTTGGCCGTATTTGCTCGACGCATCGCAATGCGCCTGCTGAGTCCGGAAAGGGATTAATGCTGATCTGGGAGATGTGTCTATTGCATGCGCTCTTTCGCACCGCAATCTTCCGGAGCACAGAAGGTTAAGGCGTATCAACTCTTTGAAAAGGACAGGTACGGATGCCATGGCAACCTCAAGGTGAGTATCCAACCCTCCGTCTCCATCTCCTTCCCTTCCCTTCCCCTCCCCTTCGCCCCGCCTCTTCATCGATCGCAGCGTTAACGCCGCCCCCTCCCTTACCAACTTCCTGTGGATTGTTACATGCAGGCCAAACGCATCCAGCGCAACCCGACGCGCCGGTTCCATCCGTACTTTTCGTCGGCGCCCGAGATCGCCGACCTTCTCAACTGGTGTCCCGCTGACAACTCGGGTCTGCAGGGCGTCTACCCGCACAGCCTACCGTGGGATCTGCGCGTCACCGGTTCTGGGTGGGGCCGAGGCGCCCTCGCCGTCAAGGGCAAGAAAGGATTCCTACCCGATACCCGATGGCTTCAGATCGGTAGGGAGGGCCATTGAGCCAACCCCCTTCCCTTTCTTTTCACAGAATGGCCTCACCTTCCCTTCTTCTCATGCCGCACGCCTTTCTGCTTTTAGGCTTCTTCAGGCCTTACTACGCCCTTTCACGAAGAATGTGGAAGGCGTCAAGCCTGAAAACGCCAAAGCTGTGGCCGAAGCGTGAGACTGCCTTAAAAACAGAAAACTATGGGAAAGAGATCCACTTGATATACGCGCACACACATACGCAGAGGTTGTTTCTCTGAGAAAGGTCGACGAGGTTTGTAGAGGATCGCATGTCGTATTGTTTGCCCCCGGCCACCAATTGCCCTGTCCGCCGCATCGTGCTTTGCAGTCTTGTAACAGTCAGGAGAATTTTCTAGCAACTTCCGGCAGCGTCAAGTGGAGACGTGACCTTGTCAATGTCCTTTTCACCGAGGTATACGCGTTGGGCTTTCATTCCACACACGCGGTTGAGTATCGGAGAGTGTAGTTGAAGAGGTGGGAGCATGGGTCGGGGGAAACCTACAAGGCAAAAGCTAGGGACATCGTGGCTAGATGTCTATTGGCCCCCTCTACTTGATGACGAGTACGGGCGCGGCGCTGTGCGAGACGAGGTACGACGAGACGGTGCCGCTCGTGAGGCCCTTCTTCCAGCTTCGGTTTCGCTTACCACTGCAAATCCACGTCGTCGGGGCAAGCATCAACAAAAAAGTCAGTCCGTCCGTCCGTCCATCAGTCGCCATGCTCGTCGCACACGCGTTTGTTTGGTCGATAGGCCTCTACCCGAGAGACTTACACAACGACGAGGTCGACAGCGTGGAAGTTGGCGACGCGCAGCAGCGAAGCGCGGGCGTCACCGTGGAGGACGTGAATGGTAACGGTGTAGCCCTTGGCCTTGAGCTGCGAGCGGTACGGCTCGAGCTTGTCGATGGCCTGCAGTCGAATCTGCTTGAGCAGCTCGTTCTGCTTCTTGATGTCAATCGTCAGGGGACCAGCGACCCACGGCGTCGACACGACGTTGGCGGGCAGGACCGTGCAGACTAGGAAGCGATCCAGGGGATGCGGGTTAACCGCTAACGCTTTGTCAGACGATTTGCCCTCTGCTCGCAGCGCCTCGTGGCGTCGTGGAATTGCGCAGCTCGACTTACGGAAGATGTGGCTGTCGTGTCGCAGCACCTTGTTCTCCATGACAAACTTGAAGGCGCGGTCGCCGGCTTCGGTGCCGTCGAGGGCGATGAGGACCTTGGCGAGGTCATCGTCGAGCTTCTCGCCGTGGAGGCCGACAATGTGCTGCTCGCGCGCCTCCGAGGGGATGTTGAGCTTGTCCATGGGGTTGTGGGATTCGAGGATGGGCGTCTGCGCGATCTGCGTGATGTGAGCACCGGGGGTCTGGGCACCGGTGGGGACCGCCGCATCGTTGGCCTTCTTGAGGTTGAGGCTGGGCAGGCTGAAGAGGCCCCTGCGCGGGCTGGAAGGGACGCTGGTGCTTGGGGAGCTGGCGGGGGACGTCATCTCTGCGGGGCGGCGGAGTAGAGGGAGCAGCGCACGGTCAAGCGGACAAGGGCCGATGAAGGCGGTCTGGTGAGGTGTGAATTCGATGATGCTTCGGCCGTAGGGACGGGCAAGCTGCGGGGTCTCGAACTCACTGCTACGTTGGTGGTGCTTCGAGAGCTAGGGTATAATGTCGGGGCAGAGGTATCGGGTTTGGGAGATGGAGATGTGGCAACGTGATGGTGGTGGTGGACGAAGGGTGGAAGGGGTGGCGTTGCTGTGTGCTAGAAAAGACACAGGAGAGAGCAAGAGCAGAGGGGTAAACGGCGTCGCGGGCAGCGCCACAAGCGGGAGCGGCTGGAGCCGTGGCAGGTCAAGGCGGGTTGCTTGCGCCATGGTCCGAGTGGCCGTAGGTAAGTGCTTGTTGGCTGTAACTATGTGCTAGCTATCTGTAGTCTTATGGCGCTATCGGCGACCAAAGGGAAAACGTGCCCAAGTTAGCGCCACAGAGCCGCCATAGTTACGGTTAGTTGCCGCTAAAGCTGCCCGTGTGGGCCGACGAAGCTTCTCGCAAGTCGCGGCGTGGATTTGCAACACACATCCACCCTTCGGCTGCGTTGCGAAGCGAGCGATGCGGCGTGGTGCTGGACGTGCGCATGCTCTCATGAAAAAGGGTCGATCTACACAAGCTAAGGCTACGCAGCGCGTGTGTCGCTACTCACCTCGCTCGCTGGCCGGTCTTTCTAACCCTCGTGGATGTCCGTCACGCCTCTGTCTGGCAGACAGGCGAGGGCGAAAGGCGCAGCACTACTCGAGGCGGCTTGCGCGAGCATCACACATACACATACACATCGCCTAAAGTAATTTCAAAAAATTCTCCGTCGGCCTCTTCGGCGCTGCCTTGTAGCCGTCTGGCCCGCATAGAAAATTCGCCGTATCATGCACCTCCCTCGTCCTGTCGTCACAGTGCCTGCTGCCGTCCAAGCGCGCGCGCTTCTGCTTGGCTGCCCACGCCGTCACCAACTACTCTCACAACTGATGTGTTTTCCCTCAGATGTCGGGAGTGCCCTCAACTTGCACTCCTCATGTCCCTCCATGTGCAGATGCACATGATAAGTACACTTACCTACCAGGCTAAAAAGGGTAGAGGAGTGAAACGAACAAGTTGAGGGCTTTGTCATAACGCTGCTCACAGCGCTACATGGCCGCACCAAGTTCAGCCATCGATACGGAGAATTATCAAAGCGCAGTTTAAAATCGAATAATCATCTCTGCGGGGCAGCCAACAACCCAGCGCAATCGCGAATTGCTCTCTTCGAGAACGAAGGCTTTAAGTTCGCCGGAAGCTCCGGAACCGAGCATTTCCAGAACCGCGTCTGAAAGGCGCACGATGCGTTCATTTCATTTTGTCAAGCATGGCCTACAGCGCCAGCGGCCAGATCGGCAGTCTGATCGACTTCATTCTTCAAATCCTATTTCTTTTGACATCACCAACACCTTCTATGGTTATCGGCCGAATCAATTGAGAACGACTTATCTTCTTCTGTCGAGGTTGATGCTACGTTCTGCCAAGCAAACGCCCTGGCAAAAACACGTTCGGAAAGAAGAAAAAAGAGGGGCGGGGTAATAAAAAGATCGGTCACAGCGGACCAGAGCAATCTGCTGTCGATCGTGAGCATCGGGTCGATACTGCGCACCTTCAGCCCTTGTTGAAGCTTGTGGATCCTGCTTTTCAGGGGATCCCACGAGGTTGTGCGTTTGCGCGTCGCGGATTCCGAATCGCGTCTTCCGCGACACGAGACGCGACGGCAAAGTCGCGGGGGTCGACGCGACATTCTTCAACCGGCTGGCATTCCCACCTTTCTTGCAGCGAGTTACGGAAAGTCTTGACGCCATTCTGTTGCCGAAATTCCCGCCGATGGGTATGCCATTAGGGCCGTCGGTGGGAGCGGTCGCTTTTGGAAAAAGTCATGCCGTGGATATCTGAGTCGGCATCGTAGCTATGCAGCGCCGATCTCTGGCCCACTCCCTCCCCCAAATGGAAAGTTCCATCGGGCAACATCCCGCAGGGAGGATTCGGTCCGCACCAAACCATTCTGGGAACTCTAGGGGTCGATCCTGCCCAACACGCAACGAAGGAGGCCAGACGACGGTGTACCGCAGGTTTTGCACATGTATTGTAGGGTGGCAACAAGTTTCACAGAAGGTTGGATGGCTTGCCTTCTCTAGCCGTCCGCGCGGCACTTGGCCCAGTTAAGGACTTCCCGCTTGGTTGTAGAATTGCCGAGAACGCAAAGCTGTTGGGATGCTGAGACAAGTTCAGGTGGAAAAAGCGCCCGATCCAATTCAGCTGTCAGCAGCCGCGCCAGTTTGAGGGGCTAGAGGCCTGGCCGGCCTCGCGGCTGTTGCACCGCGTTGGGCTGTTGAGCGTCACACGCGTCCTCGAAAGCGAAAGACGATGTGCATACTCGCGCACACCTTTGTGAGCACCACTCCACGAATAATGAGCTCGCGCTCCGACGCGTCTTTGCATCTATTACGCCATAGCCTGGGAAGCTCTGTTGCCACGGACGACAATAAGCGATCTCAGACCACCACCATCCGCGGACTGGAGTGGACCGTCCAATGAGCTTGCTTGCTGTTGCACTCAGTGCTCGTGCACATGCGGCAGCTGTGCGCAATGGACCTTGTTGCCCGATGGCTATATATTCGATGACAGCGACCTTATCAGGTGCGCCTCGCTAAATATTATGCTTGGCTACGGCTTCCCACTACGCTGCATCGCTTGTGTACAATGGTGGTGCTCGTTGGGCTACATGGGCCGATTAATATGAGTTGTGTACGTTTCTGCACCCGACCTGCGCCCCACCAAGCATCCGAGGTATACTTGGTGAGCTTACGATTTGGCGGAGTTGGACTACATACCTTTATCGTTTCACTGGCGACTGGCCTCGCATTTCAGAGTTGCGATAGGCTGCAGCCGAATTGGGGTGCATAATTTTATCGGCCACCAGGTCCGCCTAGGCAAAGTTTGGTCGCTCTTCTGCCGCAAATTGCGGCTGTGCTGCACGTAACGTACGCGCCGGTGCCGGCCAAGCAACAGGTGGTTAACAAACAAATCTGCGGCCCCTTCACGCTTGGTTTGCTGCGATGGACGCTTTTCGGCCCGCCCCCACCGCCGCACTTATTCGGAACGTGTGGATTCACCTTGCTCAAAAGGAGCTAGCGAGTCCACTTGGTGCACTACTGCAACGAGCTGGTTACTCGTTCTTGAGCAGGACGCATTGGGGAGAAACAAAAGGAGTCTCGAGTTGGACCGGACCGGCTAGCCAATCCCCACAACCGCTGCCTGTTGAGCGACCGCTCCGTTGGTGCTGCTAGAGGATTGGCTGGTCGCAGGAAACAATTGACTTTACTCAGTATCATGCACAGTCCCCAATCCCTCGTCCGGCACTGCAAGACCCAGCCATTTGGGCCGAATTTGCAGCGGCTCGCTCGTTCTCTTTGTGCAAAGCGCCGATGGCACCGGTTGCCTCACCGCCCTTGGGCCCTTTTCGCCACTCTCCCCTGTTGGTCCATGGCATATCCAAGCAGGCTGTCCCGCCCACTGCTCCCAACCTGGTGAAATCATCAGCCATCCTCTTTTCCGCTCTCCCTTCATCGCTTCCTCCATCTTCCCCGCCCGCCCTCGGCTTGATCCGATCCCAACCAACGTTAACGGTTTCCACCAAACGGCCAGTCTCGGGATCCATCGACGTCCAGCTTCGACCCCGGTGTCCAGCCCTCTCTCTGCCTCTGCCTCTGCCTCTGCCTCTGCCTCTGCCTCTCTCTCCAGCCTGCGGGCGCCGCCTCTGGACCACTGCACAAGCCGGACTTGTGCCTCGACCGTTCGGCCCAGCACCGAAGCATCCGTGCGCGTTGGCCAGGCAGCCTCGGCGTGGCGCGACGCCTGCCGTTGCGCGGTCGGCTGCGTCAAGGGGCTCACCGAGGCTGACTTGCGTGTCTCTCTCAGCCGCACACGTCGACACGTTGGGACTTGCCCATGCTCAGCCTCTGACGGCTTGATCCGGTCCCTTGAAGCTTGGGTCGACGTCAGCCTGAGGCATCCTCGTCATTAGGGGCGACGCAAGCAGACTTGGCTTTTCCGAGACCATCACGGCGTATCGCGCTCAACCCAGCACCAGGCGAACTAGTGTGCCAAGCGACCATCACGGCGTATCGCGCTCAACCCAGCACCAGGCGAACTAGTGTGCCAAGCGCAAATCAGTGAGTCGGCAGCTGCAGCACACCGGTAAAGGATTGTTGCAACCCTCGTCCAGCAACCCATACCGCCATACCTCACTCCGCCAAACGACTCCCGCTGCCCACCGAGACCGGAGGAGGGAGCGTCTAGCACGACTCTGTCGTGCAGCCCTTTCAAGGTGCCCGTTGCTGGTCGCAAAAGGAAGCCCAACACTTCTATCGAGTCCCATCCGCGCCGCTCGGCCACCAACCGCCAGCATGGGTCAGTCTCAGTCGTCGTCGTACCACCCATCAGCCGTCGGATCCCACAACTTTCAGACGGCATTGCCCCCCGGGCAGCAGCAGCAAGCCAGTAGCACCCGTGAAGCTGCTTGCCAAGAGTCGAGAGCGCCCCGCTCCTACGCCCAAGTGGGCAAGCGTTGGTCGAGTCTTACCGTCTCGTCCCGCGGCAACACCCACCAGCCGCTCATCCCCGTCGGGCTTCGACGCAGCGGAGCAGGCCCGATTCGCCGCCGACCCATGCCGCCGGAGTATGCGAGTTTCGACGATCTTGACCAACACGACCTCCGCTTCAGGTCCGCAAGTCTTCCTATGCGGTTCGACGAGGAGGCGCTCCTCGCAGCGCAGAAACGACGATCGCTGCATCGCATCAGTGCGACGCCCCGAGATCCGCCGCTGTTAGAGGAGTCCGAGTCGCTCTACGGTCACGATAGCGTTGACAGCAAGGACGATGCTGCTAGCGCTGCAGCGCCTTACGAGTCCGACCACGGCCACGCGCCGACACCACTCTCGCCCAGTCTGGCTCTGGCGCTCAAGGCGGGGCTCGGGTCCGGCTCCTTGCGGAGGACCGCGGACGGCTCTCTGGCGGTGCAGCTCGACACCGACAGGCCCTACGGCAAGATTAGCCTCGGCATACGGGAGCTGGAATGTGAGGAAACAGCCCCGCAGATGCCGGCAAACGCTTCAGCTAGAGACGACGAAGCATCTGCAAGCAGAGGCCGGGACTACCTCCTGGCCTTTTGGGAACGACCTCCTTCGTTCCAGCAGACCCCACCTGACGAAGCGGAGGAGCCGAGGCCAGCCTTCGCCGAGCAAGATGAGGCTACACCTCGCGGACATGATCCATGCTGGCGATCGGACTGGGAAGACCGTCGTCAAGACACCAACAGTGCTTCTGTGACCTGCTCGTCAAAGGAGGATCGCGGGGTATCGACCCTGCTCCAACCCGACTCTCTCTCCTCCTTTTCTAGCCACGAGGAAGCCTCCAGACGCCTCGAGTCGGAAGAGTCGGAGAGGGATGCGGTTGAAGCGCGCGGCCTAATCAGCTACTCTACCACAGAGACGGCCGAGTCTGCCAGTCAGAAGCACGTTGGCGGAAACGGCACAGATGCATCCGACTCGGCACCGCTGCGGATTCCGCAAGAGCAGCACCGCCTGTCCCAAGCCGAGACTGCCAGCTCTCACACAGGTCCCGCTCATCCGACTCAAGAGCGATCGCAGAGTACCGTCTATTCCGCAGCAGCGCCGTCATCCGACTTTGAGCCAGCCATGGAGGCGGCGAACCATGGGCCCATCTCAGACCAGGAGCCAGCGGCTGCGCAGGAGCATGCAACAGTGCAGAATCAGGTGACGCCCCACGTTGCACAGCAGCTGGATGCCGTCGACAGGGTGGACACGACTCTGCCGGACGCTCAGCCATCGACGCCTTCGGCGCTACGAAGGCCGAGGACGTTCAGTCTGATAGGCGTTTTCAAAGGGCGAGGCCGAAGAGCGTCGGACGTCTCCGTTTCCGAGCCAGTGCCAAAGCCGAGCTCGGCCACTGTCCAACCGACCGCGGCCCATTCTCAGCCCCAGTTCGACACTGTCCCCGCCACCCAACAAGCTCCAGGGCGCCCGACGTCATCTACGCCACGGATGTCAGGAAAGTCGCTGACGCAAGCCGCAGGTCTGGAACCCTCTGTCGACAGGCAAGTCTTCTCACATGATTCCGGTCCAGCCGACATCGACCCAGAAGTCACTGGAAATCCCGTGCCAACATCGAAGATTGACACTGCACACACTACCACCTCGCTAAAGAGTAGGCGCAATCCTACCGCCAGCCTCCGAGCGAAAAGCCATCAGCAAGCGCAAGGCAAGTCGCACCTCTCGAGCTTAACCATTATTCCATGGTGGAAGCAGAGCAGCCTGAAGCGCAAAGGCTCAGCTGGTATTATGGCGGGCCAGGTAGCTCCAAGACGTCGCTCCCTGAAGGGCGCGTCAGGCAAGCACCTGGATGACAAACTTAGGCCTGAAGATGAGCATTGGGAAGATTTCGAAGACGATGACGGGCGAGAAGTCACCCTAATCCCGGCTGCTGCTCCAGTATTGGCACCACTGTCAGAGGATATTGGAAAGACCAAACAAGGCCCCAATGCATGGCTGTGGCCGCGAAAATCAGGCGTCAGCAAAAACATTGGCGCACATGAAGATATGCCTCATCCTGTGCGACGGACAACGAGGGACGAGACGGTCACTTTCGGGGCGGTTTCGCCTCCTATGGCAAACACAAGCACGTTGCCCTCGGGATCTGAGAGGGAGAAGGTCTCACCTCCATCGGATCAACCCACGGCCAGCTTGTCAAGGGAACTTATCTTGACCGGCGTCCCATCCGCCGCTAGCTCCTCCACCTCCTCCTTCTCTTCGCTTGCACCGCCAAAGCCACCGGTGCCGCTACCGCCTCTCCGCCGATCTAAGCGCTCTTTGCGCTCTCGACACGCCGCAGAAGAAGCCTGCCACGACTCCGAGACTTCCTCCTTGAGCGCATCCAGTGCCGCAGCCCATGCCGGAGGTGTAGCAACACGTGCCAATTACTACTATCAAGGCAGTCCAAACTTGAGCGAGTCGCCGACTTCGGCCGGAGGGCATACAGAAGTCTCCGGGCCAGACACATACGCTCCAAGAGGTGGTCAATCCACGCCTGCTACCAGCATGATCGACGGCTGTAGTCGCAAGACGAGCCAGGCTCTCCTTTCGCAAGCGGCAAGCGACAAGGCTATGGACTGCCCTGCCTTCTACATTGCTGGACCGGGCGGTTTCGCGCCAGCCATGTCACCGCTTTCTCCAGTCTTCCCACGTCTGTCCTCATCTGATGTAGGAAGCCGGATCGCGTCGGATGCGGGAACGAAAGAGATTCTCCTATCAGACAAGGAGTCTGACGACGGCAAGGACCACGTCCATCCTGCCCGTCTGCCTTCCAGCACGAAAGCCAAACGATCGGCGATGGTGGAGGACGAGCCGCACCCTGACTTGCACATCCTGACACCAGGAGGCCTTGCCGCTTCTCGTCGCCCCATATTTGGTGCGTTGCCCACTGCCGTTCGTCACGGCGAGCCACTGGCCGGCGGCGAACCTTTCCAAGTTGCCGTTACCTCCGTCGATCATCGAGGCCATGATCGAGATGGTACCGACAATACCTCCTTCCACTCGCTCCTCGGAAATAAGCCGGGATCTATCCGAACGCCCTCGGAGTTCTCGAGGCACAACAGCCGCAATGGGCCGGCGTTGCGCCTCCGAAGAAAGTCTTCCGGAGCAGCGGAATCATTCGTGACGGCGCACTCTCGCGATGTGAGCGGATCGCGGAAAGTCTCCGCGGAAGCGGACCGGGACGCTTCGCAGGCGGCAGGATTAGCCTCTCCGTATGCGGCCGAGTTTGACGAGAGCGTTCCCCTTCCCCAAGCGGAGCCGTCAAAGCCAAGCCCTTCGCGGCCCTTACCGCCTATCCCAGAGCCCCACACTCCTAGTACCAGGCCTCGCTCGAGCTCATATTCGCAAGCTGGGCCGCCACTGTCGCCCTCGGCAATCTACACGCAGATCGAGGCAGAAGGTATACCGCACGGCCGTCAGAGCTGGTCGTCTGCTGACGGGCCGTGGTTGGCGGAAGTCGTATCCCAAAACTACGTTCTAGCTCCGGCTCGCGGGCTGGCCATCGCCCAGCAAGCTCAGCTCGAACTCGGCGAAACAGCCAGATCCCAGCCTCCGCCCTCGCGAGTTCGAGCTGATGCCGGCGACATCGACCTCGTGCCGCCTACGGAGGCTAAACTCCCAACGTGGAGCCAGGATGTTGGCAGAACAGAGACGCCAGCCGAGCCTGGGTCACGTCTGCTTGTTCGCAAGCTCTCTATCAACGCAAGCTCGCAGGAGGGAGCCAAGGCACCCTTTGCCGACACTGGCGTGCAGGCCAGTCTTGCGGCGCTGAAGGCGCTCGAATCACCTGGGGACGATCCCCGCACATTCTGGGCTCGGCAACGCATCTTTGGCGAAAGGGATCCCAGCGCCGCTCCCTTCGGCGCCCACGAACCCTTCATGTCCGTTGCGCACGTCGAGGAAAGTCTCCATGATCTCGTCGGACCTCGTCAACGGCGTAGGGCCAACCCATACTCGACGGCTCGGTCGTTGCGATCCTCGGACGGATTCTCCTCCTCGGCCAGTCGGCGAGCCAGGAGGGGAGATTTCGACTTCTCTCAAGCGTCGAGGGCGAGTCGGCGCCACGGCCGCGATCGCGCAAGCTTCGCGGATCCGTCCAGCGCTTCTCTTGCCGACACCAGTGGCGCCGCCTCTGACTCGGATGTGGCAGCTATGCTGGTTGCGCAGCAGCTCCTGGGCCAGCGCCGTAGGACGAGATCAAAACACAGGACTACCAGGCTCTCGGGCGAGTCAGCCCACGCACGTGCCCGCGCCTCACCACAGCTCCACCAGGACCACCCTCCCCTGGCTTCGCCGCCGACTTCGTCCATTCCGTATTTTGGCCATAGAGATCGTCCTCTGGTCAAGGTCACGTCGCCTACGAATGGGTTTGGAGCTCAGGGCAATGTTTCCTTCAGCGACCGAGACGAGCTTGTCGCGCCCGTTTCAAGGAAGAGGTTGGACCACGAGGCTCCGGTTAGGGCAAGCTCCCAGGCGTCTGGCCGTGCGGTCAAAGGCAGATCGGCCTCGTCACCGAGTCCGGCCGAGCTCGAGTGCAGGCGCGGCAGCTCATCTTCTCAGGCGGCGCCAATCCCGTTCCCTAGCTCGATGGACCACTCGGCGCAGGGCTCCTACCTGCAGATCGACCCATACTCGTTGGCCGAGTCCGACCGCCAAGCTTACCGACAAGCGTTGGAGCAGCAGCTGCTGGAGCTCGAACGTGCCGAGCGAGACGCCAACCACCGTTCGCGCCGCAAGAGTGGGACCCAGACGTCTCTGAAGGGCGATCGCGAAGCTCGAACGAGGCACCGCACCCGCGCCCAGCGGACCAGCGGCGCCTCGGGCTTTTACTCGCACTCGCCAAAGGGCGAATTCGACGTTCTGCCGAGGGAGGCGGCGACGCACTACCGTGTTGCCACCAACAAAAGCAGCGACCCGCGCCACGTTGCGCAATCTGGCAAAGCGTCGTCGGCGTCGCGCTCCCGGGGCAAGGGCCGGCGTCCGTCCAAGCAAGGCTATACCGGCGACGACATCCTCGCCTGGCAGACTGGACTGGAAGCACCGTGCAGCCCCCCGCCCAACGACGCGGTGTCTCTGCCCTCTGTCGAAGCATAGCGGGCTTGCAGCCGCCCTGCTCCCCGCTGCCCCATTCCCAAGATCCCCACCACCACCTTTGGATTCTCCTGGCTGGTTCAGGAGGTCGCGTTTTCTCGTTCTTGTGGTTCCTGCTATTGAAGCCTTCCGCCGATGCGGTTCTCCCCCCCCCCCCCTATTTTCCTGCTTTCGCCCAAGATATTTTTTTGCCTCCTCGCACCGTCCCGTCGCTCTAAACAATATTGTTGCTCCGACGGCCTGTAATGGGCCTTGAATCTGTACTGTTGCTGTATCTCAGACGAGTTTCTACCTTTCCGCCCAATGGATGAGTCTTGTGCATGTCGTTATGGGAATCCGTTGCATCCCCCTCCGTAAAATGGGGAGGGATCTAAAATGAAAATGACAATCACAATCTCCACCATTTTTGTCCCGGTA
>JALNIF010002565.1:0-13242 GCA_026284005.1 Thecaphora frezii | reverse complement strand
ACAGGCAGCCGCAATACACAAGCACAGGCAGCCGCAATACACAAGCACAGGCAGCCGCAATACACAAGCACAGGCAGCCGCAATACACAAGCACAGGCAGCCGCAATACACAAGCACAGGCAGCCGCAATACACAAGCAGGCCCTCCTGTTCGTCGGGCCACGCCGCTCCTGCCGCTTCTGGCTTGTCTGACTGGCGTGGCTCCAAACGCGCAATCCGCCGACGCACACTAAGGCGTCCAAAAATAACAGCGTAACCATCCAAGATTCCAGACCAAGCCAGCGACCAACCCCGGCGATCACAACCGAGGCAGGGCGAGCAAGGAACGAAAGGGGAGAAAAAAACATTATATCAAAAAATCACGCCTGTCAGCTATTCTCGATAATTTTCTGAAAACGACACCTTCTATGTCAGGCGATAACATCATTTGTCCGATTCTCCTTTTCCCCGCCACCGCTGCAACCGAACCGAGGTTGGGGCCGCTTGGCCGCCCGCCGTCTGCAGGAAACGCCGACATAATTACAGCGGAAAATTTTGAGCTTAAAAATTTGATTTTCCTGAATAAATAAAGGGGCCCTTTTTTAAACAAAAATAAAAATAAAAATTGATAAATAAATAAATAAAATATAATATAAACACAATCAAAAGGAGGGAGGGAGAGAGAAAGAAACAGCGACACACGCATGTAGGGCTGGCTAGACGCGGGTGGGCGAATACCTTTTGCGGACAGGGCTGATACTCGATTTTCGAAAAGGCTTCTTTCACCATGCCTGGGATTCTTATTGGATTTCGCCTGCACGCATGAAATTAGAGAGGGCGGCCTACAAACTTAGTTGAGGATGTAGCGTGAACCGATGGCAACGGCGCACGGAAGCTAGCAAGAGCCTTTTAATCGCAAAGTGCTGCAGGTCACCCCACCTCGCATGGACCGAGGCAGCAGCCAGTCAGCTTCGAGCTTGGAGAGAACGTGCCCGCTTTGCATGAAACACGGCAGCGGCCGTGGGCTGGTCGCGCTTTTTGATTACATAATACTTTTTCATTTTAATTTTTTTTTTCTCCTTACGGCGACACGCATCCGTCGCTCCTATCCGTCATCCATTGACAGACATGCCAAGCGAGCGCAAAAATGCACCGCCCTCGTGCACTTCACGGCAGCGACCATCCCACCGCTCCAAGTTCGACCGACCCGACGGAGCTCGTCTCTGCTAGATTCCTGCTGCCAGAGGTCTGGCTCGAGGTGGCGGCCGAGCAGCGTTTCATTTTGTAGATTTTATTTGTGGTAAATAAGATCTCATTACAGGGCAGGGTGAGGCTAAGTCGATGGACGGCAAGCACCTTGTACATGACATAAATCCATTCAGGACGGGAAACCTCTGCACCGGTACAGAGTATATCTCCGCCATGGCAGGCAGGGGAGAGAGAAAGAAACTTGCGCAGCTCACACGACCATGGCGTGGCCTGGCCGGCGTGGAAGCTAGGTGACAAGAGGGGCGCGGCGCTCCGCACACGCCTCTGGCTTCCATCGCCCCTTCCAAACATGCTACAGCTCAGCTGCAAAGGAGCACGGTAAATGGCAGAGCCAAGCAACGTACCCGCATGGCGGCGCTTGCAGCCTGCAGCCTACTGCAGTCGTGTGAGTCTGGGGCCAGGTCGTGTGACTGTGGGAAACGAGGTTGGCGAACCTCGCGACTTGGCTCTTGGCTCGGTGGCGATGACCCAACCGGGGCCAACCAAAATCCTCGGTGGTCCCGGCGTGCGCGATTGCGAGGTTCTCATTCGCGCAAAGCCTGCCTACCGCACTCGCACGTTGGGCAAGGACGAGGAGGAGCCCCTCGCTGCCGTACACTTGAGCTTGTGAGTGGACGGCGCGCCCTCCACGCTGCCGCCCGACGCTGCGAATTCGGTATTTCGGCACGCCCGGTCGAGACTGGCGCCACTCCCGAGGGCTCCAACGTCGGACGATATACCTGTTCGTCGGGCTTAAAGCTTTATGTCGGCCTCGAACGGCGAGGTTTCGGCAAACCGGTTTTACGTAGAGGCATCGCGGATCACCATGTGGCGCAGCTAAGTAGCTGTTGCTTTCGGTGAATCGCCGGCGCCCGGCGTTTAACTCAGAGGGCCCCGCTCAACGCCGAGGTGGGCGCGGGCCCAGGTATGTCGTGTTAGATCACCCGGCCGACAGATGCGTACACACGGCCAAAAGTAGTTCAGGTCGGCCATAGATGGCGGCGACACCATGCGCTGGCACAACGATTGTCCCATTGTTCCTCCTATGTGTACATAGCTCATTTCATTCGATATCACTATGCCAGTATGCCTATGCAATGAACAACCATGTCGACCAACATGTCGCGATATCGCGACCACCATGCCTGCGGCTGCCGTCCGCGGTTGGCTCCGGGTATGTATGGGCGTTGGCCACCGAGCCCGACGGCGACAGTCAGGCTTACCTCGCTCCCACGACCACGGCCGCATGTGAGCTGAATGTTCCTCGCTTTTCCCGGCTTCCACCTCGCTTCAGCATCGATGGCATCACCGTATTCTCGACGACATGGATCAAGAACCTCCAGGATGGGGTTGGGAAATGGAGTATGTACACCTATGTAGTCACAGAGTGGTCCTCTTCGGCAGCGGCAGTCGGCCGCCACGCGCTCGACACTCCTCACTTCGCGACTCGGAAAACGGACAAGGAACGGGACCGTAATCAAGGTATGTTAACAAGAGTAAACTACATATAACCACATGGATATGAGACGAAATTTTCGGGTCAAGACCAAAAATCCGAGGGAAATGCTTTTATGGGTATGTACGAAATTCCAACTCAACATGGCCCGACCGTCAAACAGTGGCATCGACCCGCACGAGTCAAAAGCAAAACGGTGGCGGTCCGAGCTCGACCATGGGGAGCTTCATGCAAGGTGTCCACGTTCCCAATCTTGCATAAGACCCGCCCACCTTTGGCAGAGAGAGTCGCCATGCGCACACGCTCATTTTGCCCCTGCCGCTCATCCATCATCATCCGCTGCCACGAAAGCCTAAAATCCCTCTCAACCCACCACCAACTGCTGCCCTGCTTCTATGACCTCGCCAGCCCGCTTGCATCGAACGCACCCGCTTGCACTCCCGTTGACCCACGCTTACGACGTCAGAGTTGGTGTCCCGTTTTACCACAGGCGACAATGCGGTGACCCACAGGCCCAAACAAATCTTTGCATCGGAGGTTTTTTCTATTGACCTTCGGCGCTCTGTTTCCGTCAAAAGCGGACTTGAACGTGCCGGCGGCTTGTGCGCCCGGGCTGTGGTTAAAGTCGCCGGGCGGCGGTTTCGAACCGCCCGCCCGGCGCCCTCGACGGCGGAGTCAGCTGCGCCCGCAAGACCGCAGCCAGCAATCGATGGAGCAGAAGTACTACACGCTGATGCATGCTAAATCCATGGTTCGCCATGCTGTCACGGAGCTAGCCGTGGGCCAGGATCACCGCTAGCTCATCGTCGACGGTGGCTTCGGATACAAACCAGGTCGGTCGGCTGGTTGGCTCCTTTTCATGCATCTCCTCTCAAGGCCACAAATGTGAATGCGCTTCCGTCATTGTGGACTCGATTCTCTTCCGTCATTCAAAATTCAGGGCAGGATGCGCACCGGGCTGCGGCGCCGCTAGCAAGTTATGTTACTGTGGTAGCGAGGCACATAGGACGAAGCGCTTACGTCGAAACCGAGGACAAAAGAAAACCAGGGAGAGCCGCAGCGGGTAGGCTGAAAAGGGGCCGTTGGGACACCTGGGATCCGATGGGTCACGCATTCAGGAACCGACACCACCGAAAAGTGGTCCCCGCCCTCATGGCTGGCTAGGAGATCTGACGCCAAGATGCGAAGCCGATCCTGATCTGACAATCGCCATGCCTTTGACGCCAGTTCGCAGCGCTGACCAACCTCGACGTCATCGCCCTGGGCCGAGGGCGGTGATCACGTTCCTTCAAGCCATGACGGCAGTAACAGGGTCCCTGGTCGCTCGCAGGGCCATGGTCCTCCTGCATTCTTACCTCTCGTCACACGTGGAGACGAACTCCTCGGCCTTAACCAGTGAAAGGGTCAAACATCGTCGTCGGACCCCTCGCGCTTGCCGCGCTCCACGTTGCTGACCACTATGTCCCACTCGGTGTCTTTGAGCTGCATAAATGCCTTGCGGGCGCTGGCGCCCACGTTGCGATAGACCATGTCGAGGTCGCGCATGCTTGGAGTCACGTCGAGGTTAGGCAGCCTGTGCGCTTCGAGGGGCGACGCTGGTTCCGATGAGGTGTCTGCGGTGTCCGAGCTGCGTCCTTGTGCACCGAACCAGTCGGAGCTTGACGGCAGCGATACAGGCGAGCTCGGTGGCGAACGGACGTGGGTACCACCGTTGGCATGGGACAGTGGCATGTTCATTTCGAGCCGGATCACGTCGCTGAGCTGCCGAGCGCCCGCAGAATTATCACAGCAGCGTCAATGCTTCAGTGCTCGTGTTCAAAGAGGTTCGCGGACGGCTCGACGAGGCTCCGAAGGCACGAGGCCTACCTCAGACAACGAGACCTCGAGTTGCGGGGGCGGCGGCAGCAACGAGGCAGTGGCAAGGCCGCATCGGTCAGGCGTCGTCGCCGCGGGTCAAGGAAACTTTTTGGCAAAAGACGTCTTGCTCACCTGGCCGGCCGAGAGCACGTATCGGTTACCGTTACACACCGCGACGTCAGTGAAGAGGGCCTCGCAGGCCGCTATGGCCACGTCGCGGACGTCGAGCCAGAAACCCCAAATCCCATCGCCGGGATCGTTGCCCTGCACTGCGTAGAACAGCTTCGCATTGTCGTCCCGCAGTGCGTGCGGCACCACCTCGGGTCCACAGATATTGGCCGGTAGCAGCGAGGTCATGGCAAAGAGGTGGGGCGGGCGCAGCTCGCATCGCCACGTCTCCCAGAGTCGCCAGCAGTAGCGCTCGCCCATCGCGCTGGGTTTTCAGTCGGCCGTCCGTTTCCGACGTCGAACGGCGTGGGGAGGGAAACAGGACGAGCCAAGTCAAGGACCGATCGCAACAAAGAGCTGGATGGGGGGCGGGCGGGAGACGGCGGCTGAAAAGTGACGGATGGCGACGCACTTGCACGCTGCAAAAAGCCTGTCGATGTCGCGCACACTCTGGATGTTGCTTACTTCCTGTCGAGTCAGGCCCTGCTCGGCAGGCGTGCGCCATCCATGGGAAGGGGGCGTCGCCCATCGTCAGCGGAGCCAAAAAGCCTCACCAGCATCATCCGGGACGGGGCAAAGGGGATGAAGAATCGACTCGCATTATAGTTGAACTGTCCTCCGACGTCATCAGCATCCGTCGCGTCGATCCAGCGTCGACTTCCATCAGCCTTGGTGAGCGCGTCCATGGGGCTCATGACTCATCCACAAAAGGCGCCTCATATAGAGAGCAGACGTACCGGGCTCGGAGTGAGGTCGCAGTCGCCGAGGGCAGCCAGGCTCGAGACGAGGACGACCTTCTCGAGGTCGCTAACCCTCATAGCTGATTGGAGTAGGCTCAACGACCCTTCGATCGCGGGTTTCAACATGTCGTGTTCGACGTCGCCCTGGAAGCTGGCGGTCCTTGGCGACACGAGATGGAGGAGGTGCGTCGCACCTGTCGTGCGGCCACGCGCTCCAGGGAACAAGGTAGCCCTATCCCCGTTCAGCGAGCTCACCGGGCAAGTTGGAACGGTCAAGAATCGCATCGTGTCTGGTCAACGACTGGCGACGCACCTCTGAGGACGTCGTCAAAGTGTCCGGGCACCCAGCCTCGGTCGACGAGGTGGATATGTAGCGCGCTGCCCGCATCGCAAAAGGCGCTCGAGACGTCGTTGGCCTCGGCCTGGTCGCTGACGACGGCGCGGACGTGCACCTTGAGCCGCAGCAGCTCGCGGATCATGTGGAGACCCGGAAATGCTGCGCCGTTCCGTGCCGAAGGGGGTTTCCGTGAGGGCGAGGCGAGGAACGGAGATTTTTTGCAGCTGTTTTGGCTACCAAGGGGCCGCAGAAGGCAGAGACGAGTACTTACAGCCGGCATGAGTGACGGCGACGATGGCGGTGGGGAAGGCCGAGGCTTGGTAGAGCGGATCCATGGCAATGCGGGGTTACTGTGTATCTACGACGGTTGCGGTGGTGGTTGGAGGCTGAAAGCTTGGAGATCGAGGAGGGACGTGTGGGGCGTGATGGCTGCCACAGCAGCGTGGTGGGGATGAGGCCGAGGGAACGAATCTGCTCAAAGCCTCGACGGCTTTGCGTTTAAAAGCGATATCGGTCCACGTTGGCCCCAAGGGCGGAGCATACAGCTGGTGCTTCGGCTCGCTCTTCAACCCGACCAAGCGCCGGTATGCTCGTGGCTCCTGCAGCGGCGCTTTCGGCCCTCGAACAGGCGTTGCGCGCGTCGTGGGGTGGTGAGTCAGCAGACCGAGATCGAGGTAGCGTTGCGGTAGCGAGAGGGCTTGCGCTGTGGCTGCGGCGGCCAATTTTGGCAATGGAAAAAAGGTGAGCATGACGGCGGCGCAGGAGAGAACAATTAAGAATCTTACTTGCGAGTATAAAAAAATCCTAGGCAGCCGTTGCGAAATTGGCAGGTGGTGCGTCATTTGTGTCGACACGCCCGATGGTGGTGCGCGGTAGCCATCACCAATTGGGGCGGCGGTTGGGTGCAGGCCCAGAAGCCACACGCTCGTCCAGCGCAGGCGCAGGCGCAGGGTCCAAGCAGCAAGAGTCGAAAATTTCAGACGGCGAGCATGGGCGCACGGGCCTCAGAGTAGTTGTGATGAGTGTGAGTGTGTGAGTGAGTTGAACCCATCCAAGCGCGCGCGAAGAGTCATAGTCGTGAATCGGAAACTGCGCATCGCGCCTGCTTTACGGGGTGTGGAGTAAGCGCGCATGCGAGCAGCGTCCGCCGCACTGACCCTCTCTCTCACACCCCTTGCTGCCTCTCACACACTCTCTCTCATTCTCTCTCTCTTCCACTGCCCTCCGCAAGGTCATGTGCCCATCTGCTCCAGCAGCGCACCCGCCACCGCTTCGCCAGCAGCAGTAGTACCTCCTGCTGGCCATCTGACCTGCCACGACGCCACCCGACGCCCTCGACGCCACGCCACCCACCTGCAGCGGCTCTCGCTTCGTAGCCGCTTCCGCTCCTTTCGCCTTCCCGATCCACATCGCCCTAGGCCTCGCCGCACCTCGGCATCCTTTCACCCCTTCTCGGCACCATGAAGGTGGCCATCATCGGCGCCGGTCCGAGCGCACTGGTGACGGCAAAGACGCTGCTCGAAGAGTCCGACAAGCATCCCGGCTTCAACCCGCAAATCACCATCTTTGAGGCCGAAGACGATATTGGAGGCAACTTTTGTGAGTTGCCACCGCCATTGCCAGTCATTGGTGCACCATGCTTAGAGCTGTAACGTGGACTGAACCTGCTGACCCTCTGGCGCCGACGTTGGCGCGCACTCTCTCGTCTTTCTGCGTCGCCGCCAGGCTATCGCGCCTACTCGAACGCCACACTGGTCTCATCCAAGCAGCTCACCTGCTTCTCCGACTTCCGCCTTCCGCTCGAGCACCACGACCACCTCACGCTGCCCGAATACGTGCGCTACCTCGAACACTACACCCAACACTTTGAGCTGCGGCGCCGATGCCGCTTCCGCATGAGGACCCGCGTCACCGCCGTCGATCGCCTCGACAAGGGCCACCGCGTCCGCTTCGTCTCGACCGCCACCGACCAGCCGTCGGCGCCGAGCGAAGAGGTGTTTTCCCACCTCTGCGTCTGCTCCGGCCTCCACGTGGTCCCCGCCATCCCCGAGATCCCGGGCCTGCCGCCGGTCGTCAAGGGCGATCAGCCCATCGAAGCCGCCAAGCCGTCGGACGTGCCCGATGGTTACGATCAGGCCGACAGCGTAGGCTGGGCGAAGAGGGGTACGGCCGCGACGACGAGGAATGCCGCCGACATCCTGACGCTCCACTCTTCGCAGTTTAAGGACCGCTCTCTCTACCGGGGCAAGCGCGTCATGATCCTCGGCACTGGCGAGACGGGCATGGACATGGCCTACGAGGCCGTCAAGGCGGGCGCCGAGGAGATTGTCCTCTGCACTCGGGCCGGCTTCCTCATGTTTCCAGCGGTGCTGGCCGACTTTGTGGTGCTGGGATCGGTCTACGACGGCAACCTGCCCATCGACGGCCTCATCACCAACCTCTTTGAGACGGCCTACGTGCATCCGTGGGTCGCCGCGTCCCACCTCCGCTGGTTTGTGTCCGACTTTGTCATCAAGCGGGTGCTCTGGTTCCTGACTGGCACGCAGGCCGGCTGCAACCAATGGGTCGGCGAGCTTGAGCCGGAGCGCCTGGGCCGCGCCTACACCTTCCTCAACAAGAGCAGCAAGGCGATGCCCTACATCAACCGGGGCTGGAAGAACCGGCCGTGGATCTTTGAAAAGTTTGCCTCGTACCTCGATCCGCCAACGGTGCTGCCCGAGGAGCCGTCGGTCGACCTGGCGCCCTTCCCGTCGCACGTCACTGCCGACGGCAAGGTTGTCTTCCGACGCAACGGGCGCAAGGAGGACCTCCGGATGCGCAGCCGCACCGTCCGGTCCGACGTGGTCGTCTACGCGACCGGATATAAGCAGGACTTTGCCTTTCTGTCGGACGACTACCCGGTCCCTGCGACGGTGCGCTGCCGCGACGTCTTTGACCCGTCGGATCCGAGCGTCGCCTTTATCGGGTTCGTTCGGCCTGGCGTGGGCGCCATTCCTCCGATCGCCGAGATGCAGGCGCAGCTGTGGACGCTGGTGCTCCGCAACAAGGTGGCGCCGCCTACGTCGACACCGCACTACTACCTGCTGGTCAAGGAGAGCGCTCGGATCAAGTACGGTGTCGACTACTCGAGCTACGTGTCGCAGCTGGCGCGCGACATGGGCACGGCGCCGGGCCTGCGCCAGCTGCTGTGGGAGTACGGCCTCAAGGTGACGCTCATCTACTGCTTCTGCGCGGCGTTCCCGACGCTCTACCGCCTCGTCGGACCCTACCGCCACCCCGACGCCAAGAGGATCGTCGAGACGGAGATCTACGACACCATCAAGCGGCGAGGCCTGATGGGCAACCTGATGATGGGCCTCATCCCGATGATGTTCTATGCCGTCATCAACCTGGCGGCGTACGCGCTGGAGAAGTCGTTGCGGGTCGTTGCGACCGTGTCCCGACCGTTCCTGATCCGTCCGCTTCCTGGGAAGCGCGCGGCGCTGGGCCGCGGTGCCAGGCAGTTCCAGAGCGACTACGGACCCACGGTGACCGAGCGCGCCGCTCCGCCGGATCGTGCGGGGACGGGAACCGGAGCGCGGGCGGCGCCGCGCGGCAAGCTGCTGCGCCTGTTTGCTCTGATCGTTGGTACGCTTGCCGTCGCCGTCGATGGTGCGCAGGCCAACACCGAGATCCGCAATATAGGGGCGGTGCTGTGCCGCGCCGACGAGTACGGACACCTGGCGGCCAAGGCGGCCGACCAGCTTTCTGCACAGTGGTGAGTAGGATGACGGCGGACGGTGGCGTCCGACGGCGTGTTAGGTATGTTGGGGGATCGATGGTCGCCGTTGTGGGATGTATGCGTGTGCGTTCGTTCCTAGTGCCCGTGGCCCGGTGTTGATCTTGCGATCAATCGGAGCTGGAGGTTTTCCCTTTTTCTTTGTGATTGTGTGACGCCTGACTCTCCCCGTTGCCACCGCCATCCTGCTTCTCGATGCCCCTCCTGCCTCGTCACTCCAGGCCCGTCCTACGCCCGACCACGACGCCAAACCTTTTCACGGTCCGTCCGGAGGCGGCCACGTCGTACGCGCAGCTAGACTCGGACACGGCCTCTCGTCTGGGAGCGTGGCTGGTGCTGGACTTGTCGAACGCAGGCGAGTTTCGGCTGCCGCTGTCGGATGCGCTGGTGGATCCGGAGCTGGAGGCGCCGCGCGACCGGCTGGTGCGGCGCGCGTGGAACGCCGCCCACTGGCGGCTGTTTCGGCGGTACAGCGTACGGGTGAGCTACGCGGCCAACGTGCCGACGCGCTTTCACCTTGAGGTGTATACGCCCGAGGCGGCACTCCAAAAGGGGAATATCACGTGGGAGGCGGAAAAGGTGGGAGAGAAGATTGAGGTACAAGAAGAGGAGCGGGCGTCGGGGTATACGCGCACCGCTGCTGCTGCTGTCGCGGCTCTCCCTACGGCTACCGAGGTGGCGGCGGGAGAGGGGGATCGGTTGGACGATGGGATCGTACTGCCGCAAGAGGATCAGGACGAGCAAGAGAACGAGCGCGAGCAAGGCAAAGACGAGACCCTCATTGTCATGGCACGGAAGTTCTTCGGAAACTCGGGCGTCAAAGCCAAGGATAAGTTGGCGTTTTCGCCCACCGCGCCGCCTCCGGCTCCGGTGGAGGACTGGGCGGACCTGATGTACCCCTGTCCCAAGGTCTACCTGCACCTCGTTGCGTTTGAGGATGGCGTCGCTATCCACCCCGAACGAGGTCGGCGGTATCCCACCTCGCCAGTCGATAGGGCGGTCGACATCATCTATCACTTGGGTGAAGCGACCATCGGTCGGTTGGTATCGTCGAATACGGTGGCCGAAGCCGAGGGAGAGGGTGAAGGAGAGGAGGCGAGGTTGATACCCATCCACCTTACGTTGGAGCCGTTGACATTGGGTGTCGTTCCGGCGACGGCATGGCATTTGATCGCCCTGCTAGTGCCAGCGTCGCTTGTGGGGTACCTTTGGATCCGCCAGGCGCTGGTTGAGGTCGTTAGGACCGCAGTATCAACACCGTCGGCAGGTAAGCTTGCAAAGGCAGAGTGACGGTGACCCACCGGAGTTTTTCACGTCATCGCAAAGTGGAGGTTGGTGGTTGTGTAGATTAGTCAGATGGTAGCAAGGGGGAATACAATACGCAACTCGGTCGAAGTGAAAGCAAAGGACGGATGCACTATAAACAGAGGAAACGAGAGGAACAGCAAGGTAAGAGGGGCGAAAAGTACGGGGTATCGTGTGTATCGACATTCCCAATCCTTGCCTCGCCCCACCCGGGCACTCACCCGCTCAACGCCTTCCTAACACTCCCCCAACTCAACCGACTCAACGCATTATACAGATAAAACAACCTGCGGCACTGCCTATCCTCTTTAAACGGATACGAGCCACCGATTGCCACCGCCGCGCTATACCCGCTAACAATGGCAACCTCGTGCATATTGACGAGCGTCCAACCTCCGCAAAACTGGGTGTGGCGGTGGCCGTTCAACAGCCACAGCCAGGGTACTACAAACGCATAGTGCGTCCAGCGGTGGGATTGTTGCTTCCACCATTTTTCGAGAATCACCTTGTCCGGTTGGATCTCGTCCTTTGTCCATTTGTGCGAGAGGTCGCGGTTGAGGAAGATGGTTTGGAAGACGTGGTCTTCCAACGGTGGCGGCTGCTGGGTGGAGGTCGACTCCGAAGGCACCGGCGGCAGTTGGTGCGAATCGCCCTGTCGACCTTTCGGACCCTGACGTTGGGTAGGCGGCGCACTGGGTTCCGACCTCGCCCCCCTCTCCAACGGGCCCGTAGCCGCCACCCCTTCAAACTGCGGCTGATAATTCGTCAGATCAAAGCTCATCTCAATCAAGCTCGGATCCTCCTCGTACATCTTGATCAGGTACAGTGGCTTCCAATTCTCGCGCGCATATCGAAACGACTCTTTAGACTTGTCGTCCTGCCGGTTGGCATTGCACTTTTCGTCGTACGTCATCTGGTAGTGGCGCTTCATGTAGTCGATGTCATTGTGCGTTGTCGTAATGTCCCATTTGTACGTGACCGAGCCCAGCACTTTGCGCTCGCGCCACGAGGCACCCTTGCCGAGCATCTTGAGGATCGTATCGGCGTCGCACGCCAGGATCAGCTCGTCGAACACCTCGGTGCGCGCCTCGTCGTCGCCCGTTGCCAGCGGCTTGCCCTCGGCGTCCACCTTGCGGCTGGTGGCCACCACGTTGCCGCCCTCGCGCTTGGCCCGCCGCGTACCGCGCTCGATCTCCACCACCTCGCGGCTCGTCTCTACGCGCACGTTGCCGTTCTTCTGTACCTCTTCCTGCCAGGCGCCGTAGACGCGCGCCAGCTCCGGGAATGCCATCATGGTGGGCACGCTGGCCAGAAGGCTATCGTCGCTGTACTCAAACAGCCGCATGTTGGGGTCCAAAAACACGCGCTCCAGGATGGCGCTGCTGATGTGCTTGGTATCGTTGCCCGTGCCGAAGAACAGCGCCACGAGCGGGTAGACCATGCGTTCGCCAAAGTCGTCGCTGAAGCCAAACAGCTTGAGCATCCTCCACACGGGGATGACGGCAAACACGACCTCGAAGCGCTTGATGGTGTGAAGCGTGCGGCCAAACTTGCGGATGTCGTCCGAGAAGCGATCGACGAGCTCACTGGGAAAGACGTTGGACCAGAACGACTCTTTTCCCTTGCCAAACGAGATCTGCAGCCCCACTTCTTGGGCGCGGAAGCCGAGGACCGACTCGAACACTTTAAAGGTGTTGTAAAAGACGGGGCTGGCGCCCTGGACGCCGTCGTTGATGTACTGGGAGCCGTAGCGCGAGGGGTCGGGGAGCTGGTAGGAGGTGGCGGAGCCGCCAAGGGAGCACTGCTTGTCGTAGAGGGTGACGTCGAAGCGGTCGGGGGATAGTGAGAGGGAGTGGCAGGCGGCCATGCCCGAGGCGCCGGCGCCGACGACGAGGACGCGTTTCTTGGCGGGCGTCGACTTTGTCATGATGGAGCGGGTGAAAGGGTGCACTTATGGAGGAGGAAAAGAAGGGGAGGGGAGGGAGGGAGACGAATCACACGGTGGAGAAACTGCGTGTGCGGGTAGGGCGATGGATGGATGGAGAGGTAGAGGGGGGAGGGAGGAAGTGGGAGGGATGGATCTGGAACGAGAAGGACGAGGGGTGCGGATGGGCGGTATATAGGAGAGGGGACATGATAGATATGGGATCTTGGAGCCGAGGACAGAGCGAGGGACAGCGAGGCAAAGAGAGGGAGGCAAAGAGAGGGAGGCAAAGAGAGGGAGGCAAAGAGAGGGTGGCAAAGAGAGGGTGGCAAAGAGAGGGTGGCGAGGTGGGAAGCGCGTGCAAACCGCCCGACGGACTGACTGACTGACTGACTGACTGAGGAAATCGGCATGCTTAGGCAAACACCGCATCAGCATCAGCATCAGCATC
>JALNIF010002563.1:0-14179 GCA_026284005.1 Thecaphora frezii | reverse complement strand
TGTGCGTGTGCGTGCGTGCGTGCGCCCGTTTTCGCTGGTTTATTTTTCCCGTGTGGATGCGCGGTGGATGTACTGTAGTGCCGCCTCGTGTGTGGCTGGGTGTTGATGAGGGAGCTGTAGGACGAGGTGGAAGGAGAGGAGAGGGGGAGAAGTGTACAGGGTCAGATGCCAACCGGGGAGCCGAGCGGATGGATGATGGGGGCCAGGGGAGCCGCGGCTTGAACCTCTCTCTCGTTTCTCACTATGTACTAGGCTGGCCGAGGTGGACAATAGAAGGCCAGGTTGCAAAAGTGGAAGAGGAAAAGAAAAAAAAAGTAAAGAAAAAGAAAAAAAAAAAGTACGATTGTGAATACGAATCATAAATGGGAAAAGCGCGGGGGAGCAGAGGTAAATGTCGTAAAAGGGGACTGTGCGTGGAGCGATAAGTGAGGAGCGGTGACGTGCATGCATGTGGGGGTAACGGGTTGGCGTGGTTACTTGGGTTTAGGTTGGCATTCACAATTGTGATTCAATCACATTGTGGATTGTGATTGTGGCGAACCACCATTTTTACTTACTTTTTATCTTTTGTTGGCAAAGTAGGTGGAGGTGGTTATGGGCCAAAGGCTAACGGCGTGATGGATGCCAAGTGGCACTGGGCTTGCTAGAGCTTGTCTACTTGAGCCTTGTGACTTGACTAGTGCTGGCGGGGGTAAAGCTAGCAGCCGGTCCGAGGTGTGGGCGGGTGCACGAGTAGCTCCATGTCGATGCGAATCACAATGAGAATTAAGAATCTTGATCGTAAGCGTAATCCTGAATGCGGCTAAGAGGCCATCCAAAGCTTTGGCCTTTGCCACTTGAAAAGGCATGCGCCACCCGCTCTCGTCTCGCCTGGTAAACAGTCACCAGCAAGACAAGAGTCATGCGTCTCGGTCTAGCGGTCGCTCTTGCTGTGTCTAGCTGTCAGTCGGGGCTGGTCGCCTGGTCAGCATAGAGCCAGAGAGGGTGGCTTTCTCCCCTTGCCCTTATCCTCGGTGCAGTAAACAGCGGCTATGTAGCCGCAAGTCCAGCGACCGTCGTGAAACCGCCATCTTCTCCTCGGCCGTCCACATCGTCACACCGCTCCTCGCAGTGGCTTCTTCTCCCTTTGCCATCCGCCCCCTCGTTTCCACGATATTGACAAACGCCTCCCCTCTCCTCGGCTTTCTGTGACTTGCCTTTGACATCGACACATCCCTACGCCTCCGCTGCGGTTTTCCTGCTCTGCTTTTTTTTTTTGCAACCGCATCCACCAAGGCCCCTCACCCTACCACGTCGATACAGCAACGCTCGCCAACCCCCATTCCACCTCGACACCCACATCGCCTTAGCCAACATGGCGACCGAGATCCCCGATCGCGAAATCGAGATCCAGGAGGGCTACGTCGGTACGTCTTGGTCGTCTCCCCCTCCTTCGTCCCCTCTTCCTTCGTCCCGTCTCCTGACCCCTTGCCCCTTTTCCCTCGACCCCAACATCCCTCCACATCCTTCTTATACCCTCCAGGCAACCTGACGCCGGAGCAAACAAAAAAGCTACAAGAGTTGTGGACGAAATTCTTTGAATTCTGCGACAAGTCCGATCCTCCCCAGACCCCCTCGGCCACCGACGGCTCCGGCGCGGGCGGCGGCGACCTAGCCGGATGGGACGAGAAAAAGAGCGGCCCCGAAGGCGCTGGCATCCCCAAGGACGACAAGGCCAAGGACGAGATCAAGGCGCGGGACGAACAGGCCGCCCTCGACGAGCTCCTCAAAAAGTACGGCGGCAAGGCGCTGCGCCAGACGGCTTGGAAGTTTGTCATGGCCAACCATCCTGATACCGACATGCTGCGGTTCCTCCGCGCGAGGAAGGTGAGTGTGCGCGCCCACGGGCGCTGTGCCTTCTGCTCTGGATCGAATGGACGCTGCGGGTGAGGAACGCTGGGGCTGACGACGAGACCATTTTGATCCTGCCGGGCTTGGCTGGGGTGAAAATCTGCAGTGGGATGTGTCGCGCGCGTTTGCGATGCTGGCGGGCTGCATGAAGTGGCGGCTGGACAACGACGTCGACGCCCTGATCCACGGCGGCGACCTGGGCAATGCCTCGATTGAAAAGTTCCTCGACCAGCAGCGCTCGGGCAAGACGTATGCGCTGGGCACCACCGACCATGAGCAGCCCATCTGCTACATCCACGTGAAAAAGCACCTCACCTATGGTCAGCCGGGCGTCTCGATGTGCAAGTACGTCATCTACGCTATGGAGACGTTCCGCCTGCTCATGGTGCCGCCCAACGACAAGGTGGTGCTGCTCTTCGACCTGACCGGGTTCGGGCTCAAGAACATGGACTGGAACTGCATCCTCTTTATCGTCAAGTGCCTCGAGGCCTATTATCCGGAGAGCCTGGGCACGCTCTACATCCACAATGCGCCGTGGCTGTTTTCGGGCATCTGGAAGCTGCTCGGCCCCATGCTGGATCCGGCGGTGCGCAACAAGGTCAAGTTTACAAAGAAGCCGCAGGATATCGACCTGGTTCCGGCGCAGCGCCTGGCCGCCACCATGGGCGGCGAGAATGTACGCGAGTTCGAGTTCATCGAGCCGCGCGAGGGCGAAAACGACCGCGTCCTCCACGATCGCGAGGGGCGCGAGGAGCGGCAGAAGCGCTACGACGACCTGGCCGCCGAATTCGAGGAGGTGACGAAAAAGTGGTGCGCCAACGACAGCGATGAGGCCAACAACGACAGGCGCGCCCTGCTCGTCAAGAAGCTGAGGCTGGCCTACCTCGAGCTCGACCCGTACGTGCGCGGCCAGACGGTGTACCACCGCAACGGCACGCTCGACGGCCAGGGCATCGTGACGTGGGAGTACGAGCAGAAGGACGGCACGGTGTTGCGCCACGTTGTGGGCAAAAAGTACTGCGCCTCGTCGCTGCGCGAACAGATTGCGCAGATCGAAGGCGGCGATGCTACGCCCGGCAGGGTCGATCCCGCCGCTGCCTCTACTGCTGGTGCTGCTGCTGCTTTTGCTGGTGCCAGTGAAGGTGCTGCCGGTGAAGGTGTTGGTGCTGGTGCTGGTGTGGCCGTGGCCACCGCCGCCGATGATTTGCCAGGCGTAGCGCTGGATACGCCGCGATCGGAAGAGTTTCACGAGACGCAACTGGCCACGCCCGAAGCGGCGCAGCAGGCGTTTGATGCCGACACGCAAAAGGTGCAGCAGCACGACCAGCACGCCGCCGACGTGATTCTTGAGCACGAAAAGTCTGCCTCGAGCGCTAGCGCCGCCGCCACCGCCACGGCTACGGGCAAGGCGGATACGGCGGCGGTGACGGAGAAGCTGCAGGGCCTCGACGTCTCGACCACCGATGTGGATGAGGGCGTGACCCAGGAGGGAGGAGGAGGAGGGGTAGAGGGTAAGAAGTTTGGAAGTATCAAGATCAAAGGCCTTAAACTTAAGAGCAAGATTAAGAATGTGGTTGCGTCGCGGTAGAGACGGGTAGTTGGAAAGGTAGAGGTAGAGGTAGAGTACTGGGCGGTGAAGGAGGGATGCCTCGCCGCCGCCGCCGCTTTTTGTTTGGCTCCTATTGTCTTGCATCTTTTTGTGCTAATTCGATATCCTTGAAGTCGAAAGGTGGGCGTTTGTGATCGTGGCGGAAGGGCTCTTGGGGAAAGAGGAGGGGGAGGATTTATAAATATATATATATATATATATATATATATTATCCCGAGAGGTCGACTGCGTCTACCGTCCTCTGCTTTGAGGACGAGGAACGTGGCTGGTCCTTGCCGTCTTGGTCCTCGCACTAGCTTGGTTTGATTGCCGGAGGGTCGAGGCGTGTTGCGAGCGTAGTGCATTGGGCCAGGGTGGACCTGTCGCGTGCAAGGCGGGGTGTGTGTAAGCGCCGCTGCTCGCACATAGCGATGTGCCTAAGCGTGTGAAGCGCCATCCCCCGCCATCCCGCTCGCTCTTTTGGCCGCACCCAGTCCACGTAGTTATGGCCTCACACAAAAAACCCCGCCAACCACTTGGCCTCCTTCTCCATCTCGTCCAAACTTCTCTCGCACCTCGTTCGTTCGATGGCTCGCCTTCCTTCCAGCGTATCGTACACCTCATCGCCTTGAAAATCGCCCTTTCTTCTCGGGATCACGTGCACATGGAGATGGTCCACGGTCTGGCCTGCTGCTTTGCCATCCTGGACGCAGATGGTCATGGCCTCTGCCGCGTACACCTTCTCCAGGGTCTTTGAGACGTGTTGGACCGTTTGAAATAGGACGGAGACGAGAGAGGGGGGGAGGGAGGAGAGGCGGGAGTAAGGAAGGGCGGGGATGACGAGGACGTGGCCGGGTACGAGAGGACGTAAGTTGACGATGCAGGAGACGAGGGAGCAGGGAGAGAGGTGGAATTGTTGGGTGGTGACGAGGTGCGTGGAAAAGTGGAGAGGGGGGAAAGGCAGGCGCGGCATTTTCGAGGTGGGAAGGGAGGGGGGACAGGGGAGGAGGTGAGGTGAGGAGGTGAGGAGGTGGTGGAGGTGGTGGAGCAAAACGTTGGACGACAAGGGCGAGCACAGACCCTTTCTTTTCTTTTTGGCTTACGTGTTGATGTGCACGCCAGCTATGACTTTTATCCAAATTTATTGGAAATTTTTTACGCGTTTTTTCGGGCAATTCCTCGATGCTACCATCACAGCGCGGGGCGCTGCAATCGCTTGTCGGATCCGTGGAGGCCAAGACGGATGCGGAAGCCCACCTGCAAGAGGCTTGGTCGGATCCGGCCCGCTTGCGCGCCCTTTGTGTTGCGGTGGGGAATGAGGGGCGCACAGAAGCACGACGGTCGCGGGTGTGGCGGTGCGCAACGACGTCATGCATGTGGCGCCGATGGGGGCGACTGGTGACCGAGAGTAGGGCGAGCGGGGGCGGGGAACGCTCAAGCGTGAGAGTGACAAGTGGGGAAGGGTGGAAGGGTGGAAAGAGTGACGAGTGGGAGTGGCCGATGGCGGGCGTGCGTGGTAGTGGCCGATGGCGGGCGTGGTAGACAAAGTCTGTACATATGTACATACATAGGACGACGCTGTGCACACGCCCATCGCGCGTATGACGTCAAACTGCTGCGCTTGCATGCGCTGCATGCGAATCCAACCGAGTACATATGTGCTTAGTGGACTCGCTGAATTGCAACGTTGGATGGCAATTCGAATTCGCGCAGCACACGGGAGCGCGATTGGATAGCTAGATATGGATGATGACTGTGATTGTGATTGCTGCGAATTGCGGATTATGGTGGTGACAGCGCCGTCTGTGCTTACGTCGAGCTTGTTAGACACACGCGCACCCTGCGCTTTGCAGTTACTCGGCGTGGATGCGCCATGAATGCAACTTCACTAACATGCCACGCTCGTCCATACGAATTATGTAGAATCTTAATGCTTGCCCAACAGGCATGCCTTGAATCCTAGAGCGCGCCGCCCCATCTGCCTCTGCCCTCTCACCTCCACTCACATCCGCACAACGCTTTCCCGCATCCACATACCCCAACCACATCCCAACCAAAAAAAGGAAAAAAAAAAGGAAAAAAAGAAAAGGCAGGGTGGCATGACCGTACACTCTCTTCCTCTCCAACGAGCTGTGATCCCGATCTGGAGAGCAGAGCTCAAACGCAGTAGGCCATCGGCCGATGCCTGCATTGCGGATCGTGAAACAAGAGTTTCCAAACCCTCCCCGCTCGAGCCAGCATGCCATGACGACGGTATCCCCCCATGGCAGCGGCAAGACCTATGCCATGATTACAGCCCCCCTGTTCCCGCACAGCTGCACTGCTCCTCCCCGTCGCGAGAGGGTGCACTGCGCCGCAACTACTCGCAAGTTCCAATACAGCGCGGACATTGCCCCCTCCCCCGTGTCAACCCAGACGCCCTCGCCCTTACCCTTGCCACGTCAAACAAGAACCAGCAACGACAAGCGGCGAGGGAGTTCAAGGTATAAGTACCCCCGACTTTTCCCCGTTCCATCCCTCGTCCCCATCATCACATTCACACTCACATACGCACACAAATCCACACCAAACCACACACACCCAAACCCACTCTAACCAACCCTACCACTCTTCAATCTCCACAATGTCTGACCCTTCCAAGACCAACGGGTACGCTCCCTCCAATCCCTTCCCTCCCACAACCCTCCATCTCTTCTAACCTCCACCCTCTCTCTCCCCCTCTCTACTCTGTAGAAACTACAACTCGGTCAAGGGCACCGTAGTCGAGACGATTGGCAACCTCACCGGTTCGACTGACTGGCAGAAGAGCGGCAAGGAGACCCACGCCAAGGGCGAGGCCGAGATCAAGGCAGCCGAGGCCAAGGGCTACGCCGAGGGTCTCGGTGACCAGATTAGCGGAAAGAAGGACAACATCATCGGTGCCATCACCGGTGATAAGTCGCAGCAGGCTGCCGGCTCAGCGAGGGAGGACAAGGGCAAGGCTCAGAAGGAACTTAACAAGTAGAGCGCTTACGCTTCTACCCTATCCTGGATCGCTTTTTCTCGATGTGTTGGAACCGTTTACTCAGTATCACTCCACCAATGATATCCCATTTGCACTGTTCTTAACCATACATACCTCAACATTTGCCCAAGTGTCTGTGTGAAACCGATATCCAAGGAGGATGGGTAGGAGCCAAGTCGCTCATGCCTTTTAACCTGCATCAACCTAACTTTTATCTTTCAGCTGCTCATCGCCAAACTCGAGCACTCGTTGACGATTCCTTCAATCTTTCGTCTGGATGCATCCAGAGGTACGTTCAGAAGTGCAACCCACAGCCCAAGGCCGGAACGTGCTGCCGTACGATCAAACATTCGCGAACCCCGCCTGTATAGCACCCGACACGCCAAGGCGATCCGTGTCGACGCAAAAATCTCGATTTCCCCCCGCTCTTCCGACACCTGGTCTTTGCTGCCCACGAATGCCGCCTTCTCTCGCCTCGCTCACCGTCTCGCCGAAAGTCACAGTCATAAGTGCATGGGGGAAAACATCGAACCTTCCCAACGAAGAACCATTCCCTTTTTTTCTAGCTAGAAAAATCCAGCGAAACAACGAATGGGGCAAGGTGAAGGTGAGCATCTTGACCGTCCTCGGAGATACGAGCGTCCTGGTTGCATTGAAAACAGCGCGCACGCATCGGTCACGGATGAAGGGGAGGGTGAGGGATGATGGACCCAGGTGGTAGCCCAACACCGGTTGATCAGCGAAGGGAGAGGAAGTGCTGCGGTTCCCAATGTAGGTTGTGGATCGAGGTGCGGTCTGTGGTCTTTCTTCACGCCGACGTTGGAAGAACAGTGGCGTAGAGCTTCCAACTGTAATGGGATTGGGTGTGTCGTCCCTTCAATACGGTTAAGGCGAGAGCTTCTTGATGCCCCTACTCCGTTTGGCAACGAAACAGATACAAAAATCTGCCCAAACGCTTACCGCCAAACTGTCTTTGTCTTCCAAGGCCATCCCAAGGCTCCACACGACCGTCTAGCTACCGTACAAGAATAAAATCCTTGGCGGACATCTGAAGCCGGGCCTCGGCTTGATAAACAGATAAAAAAGGGAAGAATGTGGAATCTAAGGACCCAACCCCATGCCGTCGACACCCTACCCCTGCGCCGCGACCGCCCACTCTACAGCGCGCCTCAGCTTCTGCACCTCCCCCTCCTCCTCCTCCTTCCCCGAGCCTTGATCGTTAACGGCTCCCCCCGAACCGA
This sequence comes from Thecaphora frezii, assembly GCA_026284005.1. Lineage (NCBI taxonomy): Eukaryota > Fungi > Basidiomycota > Ustilaginomycetes > Urocystidales > Glomosporiaceae > Thecaphora > Thecaphora frezii. The sequence goes on along the minus strand of JALNIF010002563.1, from coordinate 6,456 downwards.
TCCATTCCACGAGAGCCACCGCCTTCATCTTCTCCTGCTCCGACCTCAGCTTAGCGTACGGCCCAGCGACACGGACCTTTTTAACGGGATGAACGATGCAAAAGAAGGGCGCCAGCTTATCGCGCATCGACCTTAGCTCGTTGTCCCTCAGCCTTAGATGCCCGACTCCCCGCTCCCCACCAGTCGAAGACGGTGCTTGATGGCGTTGCGGAGCCAAGGAGACGGTGGCGAGAAAAGTGAGGAATTCAATCACCTTGATGTGTACCGCCGTCGTCTCCCCGGAAACAGAAGCAGAGGTGGGGCCCGACGGGGCAGAAGAAGCTGTAACCTCCCAAAGGTACCTTGGCAGACTCTCGATCCACCGTCCCAGCGCCGTTCGTACTTCGCTCTCCTCGTCCACCCCAAACCTCCGAACCCCGGAGCCTTTCCCACCGCCCCGTTCGCCCGCATCGTACGATTTAAAGCTCTGCAACACGCATAGCCGCGCGATAAACTCGAAAGCCAGCGCCTTGACCTTGCTCGAGCTGCCGCAGCGCGCGTAGTGCTGCAGCACCGCCTCGACGAGCTTGGTGCCCCGCTGCACCGTCGACGAAGACGCCGATGCCGACGCCGTCGTGTTGAGCAGCAGCCAGACCGTCGGTAGCAGCGACTCGTACGTCGTCGGATCCAGCGTCATCCCTCGCCCGGTGGCTCCGAGCGAGACCGTACCGTTCGCCGCATCGCCCGCACCCGCACCCTCGGATGCGCTGACGAGCAGCTCCGAAATGTATCCCGCCACCATCTCGAGCTGGTTTGCGAGGTTTATCTTAATCTTGCCGCCCGACGACACCGCCGCCTTGGGCTCGGCGACGAGCGCCTCGGTGCCCAGACTCAGCGCCAGCAGCGCCGTCAGCTCGGAAAAGCCCAAGTCCATCTCGGTCACGGTGGCGCATGCCTTTTGTGACAGCGTAGCCGTCACCGACGCCGCCGAGGCCACCCCTTGCTGGCTAAAGGGGAAGTAGGCCGCCATGTGGCCCAGCAGGCTCGCCAGCTCCGACTTGTGCGTCCGCGAGGCCAGGATCGGCGATGTGGCGCCGTCCGGTACACCCGAAGCTGAGATCGACGCCCGCCACAGCGTCAGGCAGAGCGAGACCAGGTGCGATACGATCTCGGCCTGCGTCGAGAGGCTTGCGTTTTGCGATGCCGACCGGCCCGCCCCAATGCCGGACGACTGCGCGTTGAGGTCCATCTCCGGCCGAAACGCCGACGGTGCCGTGTCGAGGAACGTTGCCACCATCACCGGCTGCAGCAGCGAAAAGAGGTGCAGCGAGGGCGATACAACTCGGCCCTCCGCGGTGTGGCCTGCGGCGGCCTTCGCCAAGAAGCGGCCCGGCTGCTGTTGCTGTTGCTGCTGCTGCGTCTCTAGCGCTGCGGCGCGAGACAACGAGGCGAGCAGGTCGCCAGTGGTCCAGCTCTTGCCCGCCGTTGCGCCAACGTCTACCAGCGACCTCGCACCATAGTCGGCCGAAACAAAGTCGGACGCCGTCGACGCATCGTGCTTGCGTTTCTTGCCCTTGCTGGTGGCGCTGCTGCCGCTGCCGACGCCGCCGCCGATTCCATCGGTAGCCGAGGCCACCTCGCCCTCGTGCTGATCGTCGCCTGCGCCGCGGACGAGGAAGCTGCGAGCGCTGCGCCTCCGCAGGTCCGGCCTCATCAGCTGCTGGAAGCACTCAAAGTCGGCCTCGTCGCGGAAGCTGGAGCGGAAGAACCAGGTGGGGCAGTCGCTGGCTGTAGGCGCGGCGCGGCGCGACGAGGAGACAGCGGCAGCGGCGTCGCTCTGGCTCAGCAATGGCGTCGCCTGCGAGGTGGATGCGGGCGAAGCGGCATGGGTGGCGGCGGAGAGAAAGTTGTTGAGGCTGCGGAAGATGAGGAGCTTGGCCGCCGGCGGCAGCTCGGTAGCGGTGGTCGAAGCAGTGCGCTGCCGGGGGACGGCCTTGTCCGCAGATGAGGCGGCGGCGGCGCCGGACGGTCGCGTGATGCCGAGCAGGTTGAGGTAGCAGCTCATGAAGCGCTCGCCGTGGGATGTTTGGTCGCTGACGCCCGCCGAAGCCGCCGTTGTCGATGCGGAAGAAGCCGAAGCGGAGGAGGAGGAGGCGGAGCCCGTCGAGGGCTGCACGAAGCGGGCGACGGCATTCTGCCATCCGGCGGTGGCAGCGATGGGCGCGATCTGGACGAGGATGTCGAGGATGCGGACGGCGTCGAGTCGGACTTCGGGGTAGATGTGACTCAGGGCGGACGCGGTGAAGAGGAGGAGGGCGTTGAGGTAGGGCGCCAAGAGGGGCGCAGGGATCTGGGGCAAGTACCAGGCGAGCAGGGAGACGAGGTTCTTTCGGACAGCGGGGTCGTCGTCTCCGATGACGCGGCAGATGTCGGGGATGAGCTGACCGACGGCGGTGGAAATGAGGACGGGGTGGAGGGTGAGGATCTCGCGGATGCCGTTGATGGCCTCCTTGCGGACGCCGGCGCCATAGTGACGGAGCTGTTGGGCTAGATCGGTGACGCCGAGGTTGCGGCTGGTGACGAGGCGGCCGGACTTGTCCTTGTTGATGCTCTGCTGCGGGAGCGCAATGGTGCGGGAGCGGAAGGAGGTGTCGGTGGCATTGTTGGGCTGCTGCTTTCCCTTGCCGAGCTTGAGTTTGGTTTTCTGGTGAGGGTGGAAGGGGAGGGATAGGATTGGGGAGGGAGGGCCGAGGGTAGGTTGGTGGTGAGTGCAGGTGCTAAGAGGCAAGGGATGATGGTGGCTAGAAAGGGCGTACCTGGAAGTCGGCGTGCTTGGCCTTGCTCTTGGATGCCTTTGGCATGGTTGCGGTGCAAACCGAGGTGGATGCAGGGAAGGAGGATGAGGAGCGACGAGAGGCGGTGGACCCTACGGCAGGCTCGACTCGAGTGCAGCGCCAAAGCAGAGGGCGCTGTGGTGGCGCAATGATATCCCACACTTTGACCAACAACCCAAAGCAAGGGAAGAAGAGAAAAAAAGAAAAACTAAATTAAATAAACTGGAATAATGCAAAGCTATGGGAGGCTGCTTCATTCCACGCGCGGCGGCATCTCTCGGACGGGTTTGGTGTCGCTGGCCCACTTCCGACTGCCGAACAAGAGCGGGCGGGTGGAAATGGAATTTACGGATCCCCAGTGCCAGTCAACCATTTCACGCGCAGGCCGGCATGCGAAGCGTGATACAACCGGTCCGTCGAGGGGCGCAAGAGGCGTGCGCCGGCAGCCCACTTTCATATTCACATGGTTCAAACATCCACATGCGTGTTCGTATTGCGCTGGTAATGCAACAGCTCGCCGCATTCAACGAGGCGCGACATGCACATGCTTCAGCTTCAACGCTGCAACGTAGCTTAGTGCTTGTGATGGGCTTGGTAATTGTATTCGCCCAGTGGCAGCAGCAGTTACGAGGGCATACCACACACCACACGCTGCTTGGAGTTGGCATCCGACGCTGCCCGCTCGCCTCCCTTGCCTCCCTTCTTCCACCGCCACCTCCCGTTCCCAGCGTCCACAGCCCCACTCGTACCGCACTCCCAACTTCCCATCACATCGCACCGCAACCATGTCGGCCCTCCAGCAAGTCATCCTCCACCCCTACCTTAACCAGCTCGTACGTCGCTCCTCCCACCACCCCATCCTACGCGCACGTCGCCCCGTGCCACGCTGACCCCCCTCCTCTTGCCTCGTCCTTTTTCCGTTTTGCTCTCTCCCCCGCTTATCCCCCAAACAGCTCCGCTTCTGGTCCACCACCGTCGGACGCGACAAGACCTACCGTACCATCCAGTATGCCGCCCGCTTCCTCGCCTGGTACGAGTACCGCAAGGGCGCCACCAAGGAGACCGTCGCCCGCCTCACCGCCCTCAAGTCCCAGCTCGGCCTCAGCCGAAAGCGTACGTCCTTGGCCCCGCGCCCCCTTTCCGAGCAAACACCCCTTGCCTTGCATCCTACCCGCACTCACCCCAATTCCATCTCCCAAAATTTCGCCCTGATCCCTTCTGCCGCCTCTCTGCCGCCGTCCCTGTACCCCGCACATCTCGCCAGTAATGCGCGTCGGCAAGTTCCTCGAGCACTTCCAGGCGGCGCTCAAGGCCACAACCATTCAGGACCCCGTCGTCTCATACGCCGCCATTGGACGCCAGCTCGGCTACGGCTTCTACCTCATCCTCGACACGCTCCAGTGGATCCACTCGGCCAAGGTCTACACCTTTTCGCCGCCTACCGCCCAGGCCATCTCCAAGAACGCCGCGCGCTTCTGGCTCACCGGCCTCAGCTTCTCGCTCATCTCGGGCAGTTACAAGAGCTACGTGCTGTCGCAGCGCCTCGCGGCGGCCAAGCGTCCGCGCGCCACGGCCGAAAAGGAGGCCGAGAGGAAGCTCGAGCTCGCCCAGATCTCGACCGAGCAGCATGCTGTGCGCTACCAGATGACACAGGATGCGCTCGACTGGATCATCCCCGCCACGGGCGCCGACATCCTCGGACTCGACGAGGGCGTCCTCGGCCTCGCTGGATGCGTGTCGTCCATCATGGGCGCCAGGACACAATGGAGGGCCGTCAACGGTCCCGGCGGCGCCAAGAAGTAGAATAAAAAGCGACCAAAGCGCGAGGACCCCCAACCATGATGGTAGAAAGCAGCCAAAGACCTCGGACGGACGACGAGGCTCGTTTTCTTTTTTCTTTTTTTTTTTGGGGGGGGGGGAACCGAAAGCGGGCGCCCGCCCTTTTGGGACGGACGCATGTGAATCAGACGACCACGATGCAATCCCGACTTGCCTTGCCGAGATGTGCCATGAAGGAGGGTGGGAGGCTATTACGTGCGTGCGTGTGTGTGTGTGTGGCTTGTCTGAGCAGTCCCCAATCGTCTCTACGGATGTAACGCTCTCCTCTGACTACTGTATGTGTAGCGTTCTTAGCTGTGTCAGGTCAGCGCGAACTCCGGCTAGGAACCCGCTCCGCGACGATGGATCAGAGTGTGGCGTACCAGTGTGTGAGGAGTACAGCCTAGCATCCTCGAACTCCACAGAATCCCAGAGAGAGAGCGCGAGAGAGAAGGGAAGGAAAAACGACCAAAGCCACCTGAAAAGCTGGCATTACGAAACCCGTACCCATCTACTTATCGTGCCGCGCGCCATCACCTTCTCCATCATCGTCCTGCTTGTTCTTCTTCCTTCTCCTCCTATTCGCTTTCTTCGTCCCCTTCGCCTCTCCCTCTCCCTCACCTTCACCCTCACCCTCTGCCTCGTCCTTCCCATCTGCCTCCTCTGGTCGATCCTCTCGTTGCCTTTTCTCCCCCTCGCCCTCGCCCTCCCTTTTCCTCTTCCCCCCGACCCCATCCCCTTCCCCCTCCTCCTTCCCACTCTTACCCCCCTCTCTCTGCGCACGCATCCTTTCCGCTGCCCTCTCCTTCTGTTTCTGCTTCTTGATCTCCTGCTCCCTCTGCATCTTTTCCTCGACCGACAGTTTCTCACGCTTCGGCTTGCGTATGCTGAGTGGGTTGGGGGCTTTAGGACCTTTTCGTTTCTTTTGCGGCGGTTCACCCTCGCCACTCTCGCCGGCTCGGGAGGGTGCGGCGTCGGCGCCGATGATGTTGGTGGGTGGCGCGGAAGACGTGTCGGATTTGGGCGCGTGCCCGGAGAGTTTGGTGTCTTCGATCTGGTATTGACATAATTGGAAGGGGGATGAAGCCGGAGAAACGGTAAGCAAGCAAGCAAGCAAGCGGCAGCTGGTGCATCATGATCTCGCACGATCGGGCTGCGACGAAGCTGGTAGGGCCAACTGACAGCGACTCACCTCTTCGACCTTGGACCGGGACAGGTTCGACATGGGCTCGAGCACCATGACGGCCTGGGTAAAGTGGACCATGGGCAGACCCGGCACCGTGTTCCTCAGCTTAGCACGCAGCGGCTGCGAATCGGACGCCAGGACGTAGCGGTGCTTGTTTGCTTCGCCTGTCATTCCATGCCCGCCATCGGACAAACGCAAAAAAAAACATTCAAGGTTCCAAGTTCAACGCTTCTCGCTCCACGCAAATTTGAGGCCTCGGGAAGAAGGAGCCGAAAAAGCAAGACTTACCAATGACCGACTTGATACACTCGTGAGGCTCGATAGCTTCGCGGTGGTTGCACTTCCTCCTCTCCCACTGCTTTGCGAGGTCGACGGTGGGCTGGTGCTCCTTGCCGAGCTTGTAGAGGGCGACCATGCAGCACTGCGTGATCATCGGCTTGACGTTGCCGCAGAGCACGTTGGCAAACTGCTGAGAAGGGTTCTGCGTCTTGAGCCGGATGAGCGACTGGGAAAACGTGTCGTCGACTGAGGAGAGGGCGGCCAAGGCGGGGGAGGTGGATCCGGTGGAAAGGCGGGTGGTGGCTTTGGTCAGGTTTGGCGGCTGGGCTTTAAGAGGCGGAGAGGAGGAGAGGAGGAGAG